>CM017191.1:32212646-32355146 GCA_004837865.1 Musa balbisiana | reverse complement strand
CCAATTGGTTTTAAATATGATAACACTTTAAAGTCAACCTCTCTAGCAACATCAAGGAATTTGTATCATTAATAGGTGAAACTTGTAGAAGCAGAGATCTCAACATTGCTCCTCTTTAATATTAGGATCATTATCCTACAATTGGTACACTATGAATATTACGATCCTTGCCAAAATAAAACACATCTAGTAATAAGATGAATCACAGCTTGTCACAGCCACCAAAAGTAATTGAAACTTCAGGGTTCTAATACAACACACTTAACAAGTTCTCCACTTGAGAATTGCATCTTAGGCATGTTTATTAGCTTAATTTGTCGGGAAAGTATCGGTACATAAATATACAACTACAACTAATGTTTCATTAATGAGTGGCCAACCATGAGAGACAATACCACTCAGATCCTTGTTTTCGTTGATCCATGATCTGATAAAGATCTCATTGAGATATAGCTCCTTAGCAAAGCATGAGGAAAAATAATTATAACAACAAAGTTTGTATATTTTCCATGGAACGGTATAAGGATGATCTAAGATATGCAGTTAAATTTAACTTTTTCTATGGCAAAACAGTGCTAAGATGTCTTCTAAAATGTACAAAAGAGAGGTTACATACAAAGGAATGATGATGAGACAACACTAAAGCAAGTGGAAACAGTAGTGCACCATAGGTAAAACAGCAGTGCACCATAGGTAAAACAGCAATAATATCATGCATGGCTTCAATAAACATAGAGAGAGAAAGAAAGGGTTAAAATCCTCACTAATTAATCGAAGACAATACCAGGAATGAAAAGCTTGTGAAGAGCTTCTGCATGACTCCCAAGTCTCAGCTACCTAGAGTCAGATTCGAAGTCTTTACAACACATATGATATCATGGTTATTGATACTGGAGCAGATCCATATTTAATACCTTCGAGCTGAAATATCAGGAAGTGCAGATAGTATTAGCAAAAGCTTTAACTCAAATGATAGAGCAGTATCGAGGGGTCTTAAGAACATAGACTCATCAGTTGCCCTGGGAGCACATGAAAGAACAGAGAAGTTTGCAGACAAATCAATGATAACTGCTTTTTTACTCTTTTTTTTCTTTTAAGCTTTGCCAGATTAATCATTATAGGCATATGCAATGGCAGTAATTATCTGTGCTGTGTCCCGATGTCTTCTATAAACATACAAATGCTAAGATATCTAAAGATACTTTACTCTCTTTTTTTTCCCAAAGATACTTTACTTAAAATGAGGTATCAATTACAGCAAAACATAATCTGCAACATTTGAACAATCACAAAACAATCATCAAACTACAACCTGACTATGGTTCATGATTTGCATAATAACCAGGACCAGGACTTCAGAGCTCCGCTATGAGCTTTTACATTCAATTGACTGCGTACATTACAGAACACCATGACTGAATATTCCAAGAGGAGATGGAGTAAGTGTCTTATACCAGCTAGTCTGTCTCCTAGAACATTCTGAATTTCCACTCTGCTTATCAAACTTTGCTAATTTTGTGTTCATAATAAGAGGTAAAATTTGCAATAGACACTTAATGAGTAGGAACTACCGAACAAGCCAAGACTAAATAAAACTTTGATATGAACCACTGAGCATCCTTGTTTATACGAAATGGAATTTGACTAGAACAAAGCCATATAGGTCATATTATCACAAGAAATAAGGTTGAAGGCAAGAATAGATTATTATGTTTTATTACATCGACAGTAGCTTATAAATCACATAGGGAGTTTGAAATAATGGATCATGAAAAGAGGAGCATAAGATAATACTTGAGCCTGCAAGAACTAAGTGTACAAGGCTCTGTCATTGTCATTTAAAAATCTTACACCCAAATCCTGCAAACATAATTTTAGACGTGCAAAGGACTCGCTTTTGCCAATGTGAACTCGATATAATTGCAAAATATATGATACAAGTCAACTTCAGTCTTATCACCAATGTCATGTTTAATGTTGATTTAGTGTATAACATATTCATATATTTCCATAAAGCAAAATCCAGGATCCTTCAATTTACAAACAAGGATGGGTCAAAGTCCTTTGTGCCATGAGAGAGAAGCTGTCTGCAGGAAGTGTCGTGTGAAGCTATGAGGTTAGGTATGCATGTAGTGGCCAAGAGAGGTGTGTGTTGTGCATTGGAGAGTGTGTTAATTTGTGTCCCATTGCACCCATAAAGTCAACCCCCCATGGAGATACTGAGTCCTCCATTTTATAGACATCAATAATAACACAAGTTTAACACCTCATACCCCACTATACGTTTAATACACCTTTTCAGTATTCAACAGCCCACCTTCTTCACTTCTATACCCAGAAAACCTCTCAAGAGAAGAGAAGAGGCCAAAACACATTGCACCTTTTTCTGTAATATGCTATATGCACTTTGTCACATATCATGAAATAAGCAGCCAGTCAATCTACAATACTATTCTATTGATTTGTAGTGAACTTGACTTTTCCTTTTATTCCCTCCACTTCTTCCCCAAACAACCATCTTTGAGAAGCATACCAGACTAATCCAAGTGCAGAACTCCATTCAAATAAACAAAACTAAAGCTGACAGAACCATCGCAAATATGTTACCTGTGAGGCGTTAGAGATCTTTACAACAACCAGTAGCAATATGATTTAAATGCCACTCCAGACTGTGCTGAAAGGAATCAAGAAGTCGACCGGAACAAGAAACCAAACAAAGATCTCAACACATTGAAACCCTACAAGGGAAACAGGGGAAGAAGAAATGCTTATTTATTAGGCGAGCCCATTTCTCTGTGCTATGAATCCGTCATAGTGGACTTAAAACGGCCCTTCAAACGGTTCCGTTACACGTATTAGGCCTCCGGCCCAAATAATGGTACATCAATGTTTCTCCGTGATGCAACGCGTCCTCAAGTACTACTACTATTATTACTTGCGTAAACTACGACATCTTCTTGTGACCTAAACTACAGACGTCCTCTCTCTCTCTCTCTCTCTCTCTCTCTCTCTCTCTCTCCGGCCACCAAGCGGAGCAGTGCGTGGCTGAGGGCGTGGGGGATAGTGTATGGCAGGGCTGAGTCGCTCGTCGAGCTCTTCCATGAGGAATCTTCTTCCCCCTCAGGAGCTCCTTGATGATCTCTGCAGGTGCGTTCCCGTCGAACACGCCCCTCCGTGATCCCTTCTTTTCTCGTTTTCTTTCCTTGCTGAATCGTTATTTACTCGAGTGATCGGTCCATGTATTGAGTTGCGACGATCATGTACTGTCTATGTATTGGTGGTATCCTCGTTCCCCCCATTTGCTATCTGAGGCAATTGGTTCCCTGCCGCCCCTAATTTTGCACATTGCGATTGCCATCGATGAGTTGTTGATTGATTGGAAACGAACTCCTTGGCTGCAATCTTGCTTGTTGATTTGATTGTGCTCCTTTGTTATATATGCAGCTCGATTAGTTCCTACACTTTGTAGATGTTACGCGTTTTGCGCCATTTAACGCGTTTTGTATATATACGCAGCTCGATTAGTTCCTACACTTTGTAGATGTTACGCGTTTTGCACCATTTAACGCGTTTTGTATGTATATGCAGCTCGATTAGTTCCTACACTTTGTAGATGTTACGCGTTTGACGCTAACTGCTTTCTTGCAGTCGATTTGTATTGAATGTCCCAAAAGAAGACCTGGAGTCATTTGAGAGGATCTTGTTCCTTCTCGAGCAAGCGCATTGGTTTTATGAAGACAACTCAGTTGAACAGAATCCATCATTGAAGTCCCTTTCTTTCAGGGAATTCACCTCTCTTAGTATCCTGCTTGATAATGAATGATTTTTTTCTGGGATTTACTTTTCACTATAGAAACTATCGCAGGAGAGGCATTGAGATTTTAGAATTTGAAATTGTTAAGACGAATGTGAACCAACTTGCATCATACGTGATGGGGCTTGTGATGACTTTAATATGAATTGGTGATGAAGTATTATTTTGAAGTTGTTCCTTGTATACCTAAGCTCTTGTTGAGAATTGATGTCTCTTGAGCATCTCATTTCAGCTTAATTTGTTGTTGTTTTCACACAACAAATTATGCATAGTCTCTTGTCATTTCTTGAGGCTTTGTTGCTCAAGCCTCTAAGATTGTGTCGGTATATTGAATTCAATTTGTAAAACAAGTGCATACATTTTTATTAAACCCATTTGTTGATTAGATGTGTAAATGTGAACTAGGGTTTTTTTCTTATATGCATGATCCTTCTGCAAGCTGTTGGGCTTATTTATTCCCTGGTGGCCCTGATATCATATGATTGCTGTTTCACTGACACCATGCTCATTCATCTTCACTGAATTTTTTTAATTAAGCTCCTCACATGTTCAGTGATAGTTTTCTTTAATTCTTTATAGTGTTTAAGAGTTGTGCTGCTCTAAGACCATATATTGCACACATTGATGACATCTACAAGGATTTCACTTCTTACAAGTTCAGAGTTCCGGTGACTGGGGCAATTATTTTGGATGAGTCATATGAGCGGGTAAGCTTTAAAAGAGCATTTTTGTTTGAATTTAATCTTTTAGTTCTTCATTGTGCTCCTAGGCCTGAAAGTATGTAATCACGAAATTGTTTGTGTTATTTTAGATCCTTAAAGAAATAATTTCTTTGTATTGGATTTTGGATAATGAGGAGGTTGCATAGGCATGCCAACCAGCTTGAACCTTTGTTCGATATTATGAGCACAGGGTGATATTGTCACCCAGAAGTGGCAGAAACAATCTTGCCCCCACTAGAACTAAAATGGTAGTAAAATATCCACATAGTTGGCCCCAAGTAATTCCTACATTGTTGGCTTCTTGTTGTTGTTGTTGTTTGGATATATAATGACATATCTGCATTAGTACAACCTTTTAGTTCATTCGTTTTGTTGTTTTCTCTTATAAAATTGACTTATTGTAAAATCCTCGAAAGCGATGTTTTTTGTTGTTTGGGTACATGTAGTACATGTGTTTATATAGGATTACTGCTTTGTATCTTTTCTTAGTCCAAATTTTCCAAAAGGTTCTGTTGGTTGCATACCCACTTTATTGCAGATACTTAATTATCAAACTCTAGTATTGTCAAATTTTTATCTTCTTGGTGCAGCCAAAGTTTCTTGAAGGCACTGTCAATTGTAGGCTTGTAGCATTATAATAAATCAGAGATTTCCAGTCAAAGTCCTTATATCAAGGTTTTATTTGAAACTTACATAGACTGAGTTGGGTTTTAGTTGTCGTTAGATTTGTTCATGTATTTTCATTCAGTTTCTATCATTTACTTGCTTTAGTGTATGGATTATTATGAGGCACTAATTGAATCATGTTTAAGTGTTAACAATGATAAAAATGTTTTAATTAGTTGGTTGTCATATTTTTTAATTTTGCTTTCTAGTCATGGATTTAGATCCTTAGGAAAATATGGATGTTTTAGCCTTAAGTTTGAGTCTTTTCATAATATTAGTTGTCTAATGTTGACCGCTTCTTTGAGGAAAGTATTTAGGGTGATTGATTTATTGCCATGTTACAATCCTAGTATGCTTAGATGTTGTGCTTGTTCAAGTAAACTGTATTCTAGCTTTAAGCAACATATTAAGGGTTGGAATCAAAAAGTAACTGAAGCATGTCATTGATCACCTCATGGTTATGTTTTTTATTCTTTTTGTCACTAAGATTTTAGTGCTTATTTTTCTTAAAAAACATATTCAATACCATAACTGGCTGTATGGTGTAAAATTCTCAACAATGCTCAATAGGAGGAAGAGTTTCATGCAGTCTAGATGGCATCTTACAAATTGTTATGTAGAATGCTTAGCATCTGTTACGAGTTCTTTTAGTCATGATGCTACACCAGCCATCTGGCATATGGGATGTTTGTTACGTGTAAATGATTTGTATTGGATTTGAGTTTTTTAGTATTATCTTTTATGCAAGTTTTAATTCTGAGGTCAATTTCTAATTTGCTTGCTTCATTAGTCTCTTTTCAGTCAAAAGATCAGGCCATAATACAGTGTAAGAAACCTAGGGGGAGAAAAAGAGCAATAATTGAAGCAAAATCTTCTATTGATATTTTAATGGCATCTTTTGTCTCTAGAGGCTGATGCATGTTGCTAAGCCCCATCTCTGGTAACATCTAAAGATGCTTATATGTCCTTGAAACAGTGAGTTTCACATGTTCTATCTTAAAGCATCTATGCTTATCATCAAATGAGAAAGAACTTCCATGTTTGTCTTAACTTTGAAGATAGTAAGAGTTTGGTCCTAATCTAAGATTCTTGTTTTGCAGTGTTTGCTTGTTAAAGGCTGGAAAGCTGGAGCAAGTTGGAGCTTTCCTCGTGGTAAAAAGAGCAAAGATGAGGAAGATCATACATGTGCTGTTCGTGAAGTTAGTGCTTTTTCTGGTTATCTCAAGTTTTACCAAATATATTTTTGAATGGTTTAAAATGTGTAGATTCACAATTATCTTTCACACTTTCTGATTATTAGAATACATTTCCAATTCATTTGCATTTTATCCTAGATGGCTATAAGATTGTGTGATGTCAAAATAACTTTTTGTTCTTAATGTTGAAATGGTTTTCATTCAAGTGAACCGGTAAGGGAACACAAATTTAGAAGTTATTAAACTAAATGTGTCAAGTAGACATGTTGAATTAATTAAATATATAAGTGAAGGTAGCATTGAAACAAGAAGGCAATGCTGATAGACTTGAAATTGTGAAGTCCATGTATGTAGCAGATACATGCAGCAAGTAGTTTGAAAAGAACTCACCCTGAGTCGGGACATAGCTGCTTCTTGCTGTTTTTTCTTGTAAATTGAACAAGCTGGAAGTATGATTTAGAAAAATGGTTGATGTTGAATTGTTGATTGACTACCGGATCAAGAAACATGAGTTTTCCCATGGACAGGTTATGTTATGGTTTGAGTTCTACATCAAATTAATGTGCATTTGGTTGTTGAAAAGTGGTCCTTTTTCTCTCAGTATCATCCTTGTACATATATTTTTTACTTAACAAATAACATGCAACATTCCCACATTTCTGCTGAATACTATTGCTATTTTGTTGAGACAGTGAAAAATATTAGAAGATATTTTTTACTCAACAAGTTAACAAGTTTTCCTTGACCTTGGAAAGTCACTATTGCTATTTTGTTGAGACAGCGATATATTACAAGGTATATAGAACTCTGTTGTAATACGACCTGATCTCACTGTAGCATTTTGGTACTATGGAACTAAATGAGTGCAGTTTTTAGTTACTATTTTGCTGTAGGTTGTGTAATTGTTAGTATAATTATGATACGTCCCTTAATTTATCATTGAATGATCTCTCGGTACGTTTCTTTTTTACTCATGCGAACTATAATCTACTTTTGTTTGTGTTCACAATAAAATTTATTAATTCATTCATGTAAATGATAATCACAGGTCCTTGAGGAAACTGGGTTTGATGTTTCCAAGCTTTTGAAAATTGATGAGTATATTGAAGTCGTAATTGGACAGCAAAGGGTACGACTCTATATTATTGCTGGGGTGAAGGAGGACACAGTTTTTGCTCCTTTAACCAAAAAGGAGATCAGTGTATGTAGTCTCGCTAGTTCTCTATAATTTTGTTCAGTCAAATTGTCACAATATTTTGATGGAACAAAACCAGCTAATAGTCTAACTTGTCTGTCTCTATGAATCAAATTTAAGCAATGTTTCTAAATAAACCTTAGTAATATAGCTTTAGGAACTTATTTCCTTTTGTGTTTTCCTTTGTTTGCAGCTGTTTGATGGTGTTAAATTTACGTAATAAACTTTGATACTACTTTCAGGGCTATTATAACACTTTTTTTTTCTTTAACTAATAGTATCATTTATGAATTTACTTTTCATGACAATGTGACATACCAAATTTACTGGGTGGGATGGGCACAGCATATTTTGTAGCATGGTTTTCATACTGTACTGGTACCAGTCACATGCCCGATTCTATTTTGGCAACTTTTCACATGTACACACCATCACATGCACCATGTTGTGCCTGTGACTATGCGGCCATGGCTCGCTGTACATTCTTATCTACATATTGGTTGATACGGTGCACACCTAGAGTGGCTGATCCATGGTATCTTCTTAATATTCATTTACCTGGCCATTCTGAGGGAATAGTTCTTTAATCTAATTTAGAACTAGGTCTTCAGTTGACCCTGTGCCTGACAAGAAATGCAGAAGGGGAGAAATCAGAAATGGTTATATCTAGATTTGCTTTTGGTCTATTCTTTCTTGCAGATTCCTCTGTCCTCATGTTTCTGTTATCTCCCATCTATGTTTTATAGAACAGAATGGAAATGGGAATTTTTAGCATTAAACCTGACCTCTACAGTGCATGCTTGATTGCTGCTTGTAGGAAATCTCATGGCACCGGCTAGATGAACTGCAGCCAGCTGGTGATGATATTACATCACGTGGAGTAAATGGTTTAAAGCTTTATATGGTTGCTCCATTCCTGACGTTAGTATCTTCTATTATCTTCTGTGCAAAATTCTTTTTTTCTATTAATATTACTTATTTGACATATTAGTCCTTGTTCTTTTTACTAACCGTGCAGATCTCTGAAAGCATGGATTGCATCACATCCTCCTTCAATACCTCTGAAATTGGATTCATCTTCGAAAGGTTCAATCACTACCGCCCTCTTTTTCTTGTTAATGGATGTGGTTTCCTGGTTTCTGATTATAGAAGATTCATTTCAACCATCTTTCCCCCCCACTGATGTCTCCTTTGCAATTAGATCTTTTACAAGTCTCCTTCAGCAACATCCTGGTGCATGTTCATGAAACTTGAACCATATCTGTGTATAGATCACAACAAAGGACAACAGAGGCATTTAAGAGTAGATCAATTTTCTTGATTTTGGGTTATTCCCAACATTTATTTTCAGTAAGGAATAGATACCCACATATTTTTTTCCCATAAAGTCACCTGAGACGTTTAGGATGGTTCTGGGATTCTTGAGAGAATGTCCATCAGAATTCTCTTTGCTTGATAAGTATTCATCATGTTGAGATCATTACTGTCACCATTTCCAGCATCTACCTCACGAACTTCGTTTGTCAGCTTCGACTTAGCCTCCTTCATGCAACTCCCCTTCAGCACCTTTTTCTCTCTAAACACTATGCAAAAAGGAAAAATTTTCAAGGGCATTTCATTAAAGCGGCAAAGTGAACTGAAATCCAAGTCCTAGTGCAGTCAGTCGACAGAGTTATATATCGTCTCTTAGACCCTATACCAACCAATCAACAGAGTTTTATGTTCCGACTGATTGAGTGCTCTTTCAAGCTTTAGCAGGAACTTCCGTTTGGAAGGCCAAGAACAATGCAGATGGCGGGATGCCTTCAGACAATGCACCACTCAGACTTGGATCTGAACCACAAAAGTCCGATAATGGACCTGGCAAAAGTTTCAGAAACTTCAAATTTGACACTGCTAGCATCCTACAGGCAATGGAAGCTGCTTTTGCTGCCAACTGAGATGTTATCCTCCATGGTAGTTTGTCAGATGGGTGTAGGTTGTGTTGACACTGTAACTTCCACGTTAAGCACACTTGATTTTTCTTCTCATGCATGACCCCATCATCATATACTCATTGACAACAGCAGAAATCGAGTCTAGAAGGCCACGTACTCCACCGAGACTTTTGAGAGGCAGTTGGACTCTTTTAACTATTCTAATTGGGAACCATCTACACACAGCTATTAGCCTC
Organism: Musa balbisiana; assembly: GCA_004837865.1. Taxonomy (NCBI): domain Eukaryota; kingdom Viridiplantae; phylum Streptophyta; class Magnoliopsida; order Zingiberales; family Musaceae; genus Musa; species Musa balbisiana. Next base: position 32,345,380 of record CM017191.1, on the reverse strand, counting down.
TGATACCTTTGCGCCCTTTGTTAGTAGCATAACGAAACTGTGGGTTGCTTATTCATCAGTATGTGTGTAGCTGACGATGTATCTGGAAGTCCTTGGCCATATATTACGGAGTCGACAAGGCATTCCATGGATAACCACGATACCTTTGATTCCATTGGTCATTTGTTAATAGCATTACTTTAGCTTATCTATTCATCATTGGTTGGTTATTCATCTTTACGTGTTTATCTTAGGACATATTTGGAACTTGGAAGCTGATGAATTTTGTGAACCTTTTTTTCTAAAGGCCCCCAATAATCATAGATTGAATCTATCAATTTTTTTACATTTACAATTAATTTATGATTTAATGATTTATAAATAATCAACACCTAAATAAAATTTATCAATTTTTACAACATGTTTTATAATTCTATATTTTTACAACATATTTTTTAATTCTATATGGTATTAGAGTTTCTTTTGGCTCTAGCAAGATTTTTCTTTTTCCGTTTTCTAGTAACAACTTGATTTGTGGATCCCTTTTCTTTATTAATTGATCGATCCCTTTTCTTTATTAATTGATCTTGCTTCTACTGTTAATATGTCGCTGTCGGTTTCTTCTAACTCCTCAACTTGATTTGTGGATCCCTTTTCTTTACTAATTGATCTTGCTTCTACACACAGATGCTACCTCTTCTCTGGCACTCTTCTACCCTCTATCGATGCTGCACATAGATTTGTAGCTATCAACTCAATATTCCTCTGCTTTGATCAATCAACAGATCTAATCAGTCCTTCGACAACGTTGATCTAATCTGTCACCTTCGGTGATGTTGATTTGATCTGTTGATTTTGATGATCGTTCCCCTGCTTCTCCTCAACGATCACCTACCTTCTGCTTTTCATCGATCAGATTTGTTGTATATTTTCATTTTTGCTATGCGATCTTCGCTGACCGATCCCATGTCTACTCCCTCACATTCACCTGGTTCGATGCCTTCCGGTCCGATCGCGTTGCTCTCTGTCCATCTCTAGAAGGTTGCTTGCTTGTTCACTGCCTCCTCAGATCTGTTGCCATCATCCAAAGAAGCGGTTACTGTTGATTCCCTTTCTCGATTCCCCATGTTTCCTTGTGCGGAGTTACTGTTGCCGCCTACCGAAAGAAGCGGCGCAAGGCTCTGCTTATAGGGTTTCGCCGCCTCGACCCTCCCGTGCAAATCCGATGAAGGAACCTCCCACTTCTTCCTCACCAGTGAACCTCTTGTGCCCTGACTGGCCCCTTCCTCATCGACCATTGTATCTTGCTCGACGGTATATTCTCTTCGCCAGTTGAACCTCTTCCTCCTGGCTGCAAGTCATAACCTACCGCCTCTCCTGTTGTTGTCGCTTCCTCTCGCGATCTATAGATCAGAAGCGACTACTCTATCGACGTACCCCACTATGGTCGCCTTCTCTTGTGCCCATGTGTCTTCTCTCATGCTCGCACAGTGGACGCTCCTATGCTCCTCCAACTCAAAGAGCTGCCTCCATGATAAAGTCGACAACAGCTGGTTCCTACCACATCCGACGTAGGTTCTTCTTCTTCTTCCTCACCCCTCAGACCACTCTATGATGGCAAGGATTGCTATCAATCACTGCTAGTTATATGTGCTCAAGTCAATCACGATAATAAGATCGATTCATCTTTAAACATAGATCTTAAATAATCCTGGTTATAAGTTACTCAAGAGAGATAACAAGATAACCGGACAGACTTGTGTGTTGTATATCCGTTCATACGATTGATGTAGTTGGTCTCATAGCTGCTCGTGTAGGGATACTAGGGATATAATATAGGTGCTCATTGGAGAATAAGTTCACTGATTAATCCGCTTACGGAATGCTGGATGATTGATGATGCCTTATTATCGGACTAATCTCAGTGGTGTATATGGTCCTTAGACTTGAAATACCAAGGATGTCCTATATGAGTGCTCCACTCTTTGATACCGGACTTATAAGTTTGGACGTCCTAGATTTAGCACAGTCGGTCATTGGGAGTGGTAGTCAACCTTACGAGGGCTCTAATTGATAGAGAAAGAGTTCTCTAGGAGAATCCGATTAGAGCGAGACTCGAGTAGAAACAATATGGGTCTGACAGCACCATACCCGATATTAGATGGATGAGGGACTATAGGTATACGGTAACTGAGGACAGACATGTCCAATGGATTAGATTCCCTGGTATCGTCTAGGGACTATGGCGTAGTGGCCTAGTAAGTCCGCAATCGATGAGTCGAATGAATTATTATGAAGATAATAATGCACTAAGCCAAAAAGGGTTCTGATAAGTATGACTAGAGGGTCACACACATATGGTAGGCGTTGCGATGAGTAGAGGTTCGGATATGAGATATCCACTGGAGCCCCTATCTTATTGAATATCCAATAAGCCCTTGAATTATTAGATTCTATGGATAAGATACAATAAAAGCCCATAATAGATTATTGGATAGAGATCCACTAATCTAAGAGACTTGGGTAATTGGATGCAGATCCAACACTCAATAGGAGAAGATTCATTAGGGTTTGATAGGGGACCTCTATAAATAGGAGGGATTCAGTGGTTCATATGCTAGAGCTTTTACTTGTTTTTCTTATTCTCCTCTCTCTCTCCATTTCAAAGTAGGCCTAGAGTTTTGAGGAGCGTCATCGCAGCCCTACTGTGTGGATCACTATTAGAGAGGAGGGCGCTTGACCTCCTTTACTCTCTCCTAGAGATCTGCAGAGATACAGGGATATATGATCTCCCTAGGTAACATAATCGACTCTATACGCAGTTTTAAGTTTCGCGAATTTTTGTGAACCAATTTTTGCACGACGACGAACAAACCTTTGAGGAATTGAGGATTTTGTTTTCTGTTCTTCCGCTGCGCATGAGATGTCGCCCCCAAGGATTTTCCAATAGTTACAAGCCACCCTAGCCAATCACTCTCGCACTCGTATGCTAAGTCTTTTATTAACTCTGATAAAAATAACATAAGAGAGAAATACTATTACTGATTATATATAAAATATAAAAATTATTATAGATGACTTTACTTTAATAGGTCATCCCCTAAGTAATAAAGAAGTCATTGTCCATAGTCTCAATTACCTAAGAGACGAATATAAGAAACTAACGTTAATAATTCGGGCACGAGACTCACTGATGTTATTTGAAGAACTATATGACAAATTGATTGATCTTGATACATATTTAAAAAAAGAAGAGAGGATGATGGGACTAACAATTACAGCTCAATTCAATCAAAAGTTCAAAAGAAAAAGAGATCAAAGTAATAATAACTTCAACAAAAGATCGAACAAGATGCCTCTTGGACACATAGATAACACGCAAAGCTATCATCCTCCATTATGCTAACTCTTCAATCATGGTAGCAACTTCAATCCCCATAACTTAGGAAATAATATACACTACAACTATCAGTAGCTCTGGCGTCCCAACAATAATAATAAACAAAAAGTTGTCTATCAGCTTTGTGACAAAATCGTACATGCAGCAAAAGTCTATCAGTATCGACCCAAGCCTCCTACTACACTCAATTGGCCTCATGCAAACATCACGACTACTCATCCAAACAATTGGATTATTGACTCTGATGTTTTTCATCGTATCACTTCTAATTTGCAGAACTTATCCATCTATAATGACTATGGAGGCAATGAAGATATCATTATTAGTGACAATAACAGAATCCCTATTACTCATATTGGTTCCATAACACTTAATTTAAATACCAATACTTTTACACTCAATGATATTTTATATATACCTCATACTAAAAGGAATCTCGTTTTTGTTTCTCAATTATGCAAACAAAATAACACATTTATTGAAATCTTTCTTGACTTGTTTCTTGTAAAGAATTTGAGTACGAGAATATCCTTGATCTAAAGTTAAAATAAAGATAACATCTACAAACAACCATTAACTTTATAAATCACTCAATCAACCGCTCTTATTTCAATTGTTGCTCTAACCGATGTGTGGCATCATCATCTTGGTCATTCATCATCCTCCATTCAACAATAGCTACTTTCTCGTTACTTTTTTTCAACTTCTAAATCAAGTAGAATTATAACTCATTATGATTCTTACCTTAGTAATAAAAGTTATAGATTATCTTTAGAATGTCTTCGATATCCTGCTCTATACTATTTAAAATTATCTACACCGATGTCTAGGGCTTTACCCCAATCACTTTTGACATTTTTAGATTTTATGTCATTTTCGTAGATCAATTCATTAAATATATAGTTATACTTTCTCAAATATAAATATGAAGTTACCATAATTCTTACTCCCTTTAGAAAGATAGTCGAAAACTTCTTTCATTCTACCATTAAAATAGTTTACCCTGACGAAGGAGGTAAATACTAAGTCCTAAAAACCTACCTCTCATCATATGGTATGCAACATCTTAACTCTACTATACACACCTTAACTAGTTGGCCTTACCGAACAAAAGCATTGACATATAATTAAAATTGGTCATATTCTTTTATACCAAACCTTCATGTCGCTAACCTTTTGGTCAGCAGCCTTTTAAAGTATAGTCTACCTCATTAATTGCATGCTCACCTCAATCATATAATATCAGTCATCATTTGAAAAACTATTTCACAAAATTCTAAACCTTCAAAAACTCAAAGTATTTGGTTGTTTATGTTATCCCTAGCTATACTTCAAATAAGTTAATATCAAGATCCAAGTTTTACATCTTCGTAAAGTACGCTCTTAAACATAAAGCTTGATAGTGCTATAATCCTTATACTTCAAAAGTTTTTATATTACGTAATGTTATTTTTGTTGAGTCTACTTATTTTTTCTAAAACCATGGGCCTTCAGTAATTTGAGCCACTCAAATAACCATATATCACTAAATTCATATGAATACACCTTAGACCCCCTCAAACACACCTCCCACTATGTCAACAAATAGTTCTTAAAACATAACACTCTTATCACTCTAGTTCAACATCACCTCACTCCCTTTACAATTTCTCAACCTACTCCATAAATTCACCCTACAATGCACGATGAAACAACACCCTCGGCACTGTAAATGATGTCTTTGTCCTCTTCTCGGCCAAGTGACATCGAAGTGCATTACTTGAACATCATATAACAATACCCTTCAAAAATAACATCTTCAAATCACGTCAAATCATTGACCTCCATGCTATCATAAGCTCTCCATTTAAATCTATCGATCTCACAACCATCACCCAAGCCCAAAAATCTCCATATTGGCACAAAGCCATGTGTGAAGAATATAGTACCATACTTCATAATGTCACATGGACTCTTGTATCATTTCATCACATAAAATATCATCTGTTATATAGATCTTTTGAATTAAATGGAGCCCAGATTGATTCATTGCCAAATACAAAGCACGTCTAGTGCCAAAAGGTTTCATCAATAACCACTTCACAAAAACATTCAATCCAGTTGTTAAACCGATAATAATATAACTCATCTTAAGTTTAGTTGTCACTCAACACTAGCAGATACACTAACTGGATGTTAATAATATTTTCTTACATGGGACAATAACTGAAGATGTGTATATGCAATAATCTCTTGTCTTTATCCGCCTTCAATATGCAAGTCATATTTGCAAACTACGAAAAGTTATTTATAAACTTTACTAAACTCTAAGAGCTTGGTATATTGAACTTGGCTCGTTTTTGGCATCAACTAGCTTCGTTAACTCCAATTCTAGTACCTCGTTATTTCTATAATAATAAAAGTGAAGTATTATATATCTATTGGTATATATGAATAATATTATCATTATGGATAATAATCCTCTAAAGATCAAACAATTCCTTAAGTGATTAACATATTGATTTCCATCAAAAATCTAAGAACTTTAAGCTAGTTTTTGATAGCAAAAGCAATGGTCACATCTTTTAAACTTTTCTTATATCAAAAGAAATACATTCAAGATCTACTATCGAAGACAAATATATAAAATATCAAAGTAGTCATCACCTCGCTCTCTACTACTGTATCACTTAAATTATATGATAGCAACCCTACTACAGATTCTATACAATACCGACAAGTACTTAGCTCCTTATAGTATTTATCTCTCACATTTAGATATCTTATTTGCAATTAACAAATTATCATAATTTATATATTACCTTTTACTATACATTAGTTGGTAGTAAAACAAGTCCTGTGATATCTTAAGGGAACTTTTAGTTATGGACTTCTTCTTCGTAAACATTCATCACTTAATCTCCATGTCTTTGACAATATTGATTAGGTATGCAACATTGATGATCGAACATCTACGTCAACCTACATTGTTTTCTTTAAAGCAAATCTAATCGCTACCTACATTGTATTCAATCGACAAGTTGAATACTAAGCCATCGCTACCACCGTTGTAGGATTCAACTAGGTCACCAATCTACTATAGGAACTTGACATCACTTCCCAATCCACTTCTATAATATATTATAATAATATTGGTACCATCTATCAATGCACCAATAACTCATACGTAAAACACATTATCATCGACTTCCACTTTGTTAGAGATAAACTTATCAAATATCAATTATGTGTTTGTCACATCTATACATATAATCAACTAATTGACTCCCTCATTAAGTCTCTCGCTCGCAATACATTTCAATTAAATCGGTCCAAGATTAACATCCTTCACAGAAGCATAATCTTACGAGGTTAAGATCATAATAGAGACACAAATGGAATAACATCCTTATATTCCTTACATCCTCAAATTTATAATTTAAAAATAAATCTAAAATTTGAGTAATTGATTTGATTGTATGATTAAAATATATAATTAAAAAATTCTTAAAATTATATAAATATTCATCATCTTAACGAATAATTTTATTTTTTTTACAATATATTTCTCAATTTTACACGTAACTGTTCACAGATTCACAGTAATCCGTTCTTGACAGCCACAGCTGATCTACCTAGTGTCAATTAAATACTGGCCTGAGGCGAGGACGATTCTACCCATATCACGGGTCTGGCAAAATACTGAAATGTTGCACTAATCTTGTTAGCAGATTTATTTTGGGAAGAGGGAGTCGTGTGACTTCGCCACACCATTCATACCTTGAAGGTGCATGGTTCTGTCGAACAACTTTTAAGTGGAAAGCTTGAACTGGATCAACATTTTTAATGCCCAGAAAGCATAACTAAGATGAGTGCATGGACTTCTTCTTTTGGTTGATGCTCTTCATTATATTTATAGCCACCAAAGTCTCATATTTCCACTACCATCATCTGTACAGGCTTCACAAGCAAACTCACAAGCCGAGACAAGATATGCTCCAGCCATATTTTTCACGCAGAAGACTTTCGCCTGCACTTACACAAGTACTCCGGGATCGGACCCTCATCCCCAACGACCCAAGGATGCTCCGATACAACACGCAAGGTAAACCGGTTTTGGGGATCTGCAGCACATGTATGCCATGTGAAAATAATAGGGAACGATAAGAATCAGGAGAAATTTTGGGGAAACTATAGAAAACTGAACTGCAACCAACCTTTGCAGAGAAGTCCTTCTAGCAAACTTCTCAGTTGTGGATTTATTTCATCAGGAATGATCAGTGGGCTGTTGACAATCTAAGGCAGCATGTACCAGAATCACTTTAGATTCGTCATCGCTAAGCAATCAGCAAAAGAAAAGGTTTCTAGTGGAGTAAGGTCGAACCTTGTCGTATGTGTCCTGAAGTGTATCCCCCAGAAAAGGATATTGCCCGAATATCATGCAATATAAAGTGACACCTAGGGCCCATGTGTCGGCAGGCTTACCACGGTAGGTTAAACCTGTATAAAAGTATCAAGGGAATGTTGTACCGTTTCATGAGTTATATCACTAGAACATGCTATCATGTCTTACTCACCTAGACAGCATTCAGGTGCAGTGAAAACAGGGGTTCCTGGGGATCTCCAGAGCACATCATTATCATCCTGCAGTTTACACATGAATTTATATTTTTTAGTATGGCTATCAACTAAGAACAACAAAAAAAGAGTAATATCAGCAAAATAACACTTAGTCCAAGCTAATATAACATCTAATAACATATTAGAAAGTAGACTAACCAGTAGAGCATGGGCACAAGTGAAGGCCATAGTTAACTTCTAGATGGAGAGGACAGAAAATCATTATAAAGAGCATATACTTCAAATGTGTGTGAGTAATTGTATTTGAACAAGTGTACTGGATTCCTTGGACCATAGGATAGGAGTGTCAACGGAGAGTACCGGACACAATATGATGCAGTTGGAACCAAATATCGACTGAGCAGGAAATTTGATGACCAGAAAGCAATAGTTTGATTCATAATTGAATAGGACAATGAGTCAGGATCTATCCAATCCAATTCTTGTATACGCATTAAGTACTATACTACATATTTTTATGATCATCAATCTCACCTCTCTTTGTGTATCAAAAATTTGAAATCCAATTCTTTGGTGGAGGTATGAATGAAATAATATACAAAACCACTGTATATTTTTTCATTCAATCTCTCCTCTCTTTATTTTTCCTTTTACATATTTGATCATCGATCATGACATTGAAAGTTTTCATCAGTGTTAATTTTTTTATGTTTGGTTGTTAAGTTTCTGAATTTAGTTTGATGTTGATTGGTCAAAATATCTCCTGTCTGTCAGCACAGTAACACCTATTGATATCCATATGCATGTGAACTTTATTGGATTTAACAGTGAGAACACTGATCAATATATAATAAATGCTAAAATTTCATGACCAAAGATATGTGCTGTCTTTCCAACAAACTAGATGGCATTTGGTACTAAGCTCAAGTTAGTTCTGACCTCTACAAACTATATCTGATTAATTTGACCACAATTACATAACAAAATATTTTACTTCTCCCAGTTGTTTTCCTTTTATCTCATGTACTGGTCTTTTTCCCTCTATATATAAGGAGGGAAAGTAGTTACATTGTCTCTTAAACTCAATTTGAGCCAAAGCAAGAAGATAAAAAAGCAGTATCAAAGGGTGTCGGTTCAGTGTGACTGAATGTAAAGCAGTCCTTGACAAACTACATAAAGATAACAAAACATATATCTCTGAATCTTTTGAACTACTAATGATGCACATAAAAAGAAGAAAAAGTCTGAAGGTCATTGATATTTCTCCAATAATGCATGGTTTGAAAATAAGATGTAAAAATAGTTACCAAGACTGCACTCAAATAATTTATTAAAATTTGGGCATTTTTATTTGATCAAACACCACTAGATAATGCAGTTGGGTAAGCCAAGCATACATAGTAAATATTATAAAACACATCTAGATTTTCAGTTGTGAAATAATCAGAAAAACAGAGGATCATTAAACTAAGAAGAAGAATTACATATTAAACATCTAAGAAATCAATCTTTAAAGCTTGAAGTTTTAAAAAATGAGCAAATAATTTCAGTGTCATGCTGTGCAAAAATCCCTCATGTGATTGATCATACATGAATTTATAGAGTATAATGTGGTGTTGACAGTATTAGAGCCTGGAAATTGTGAAAGGTTCATTCTTTGGAGCAACTGAGGAAATTAGTAACTTTGCCTACCAGTAATCGGGGCAAAAATCTATGACCAGCTACTTCTAGCTGTTGCATCAAAAATAATATTCAGTGCTAAATAGCAAAAGGAAAAAATGACAAATCAACAGTACCTCAAAGACCTGGCTAACACTGAAGTCCCCTATCTTTACGTTGTTGTTTCTTGTCACCAAAAGGTTATCAGGTTTAATATCCCCATGGACGACATTCTGCACTTATGACAGAACTAGTAAGACATACACAACAATCAAGAAGGTGGAATGAGCAGTCAAACTGAATAAGTCCAAGCAATATTTAGCACATCTTCCAAACAGTTTCAACTGTCAGCTGACATGAATAGGTTCGTCTATTGTTTAGTACATCAAATGCTACCGGAGAAATAACACAGCCAAACTTTTAAGCATATTCTAGTTTTACTTAATGCTATACTTTAGGACACTAGACAAGGTGATGGAACTATAGAATGTTATTAGAATTTAGAACTATACATGTCATGACCCATCATTTGTATAAATGATATGAAAAGGTTATAGCACTAACTTATGTTCATCTAATTCAAATGCATTTTGTAAAAACAAATCCCCGCCTATAGACTATAGAATGACACTGGACATGTATCCTGCATATTCAAAGTTCTAGCTTATCTAGAGTCTTAATGATACAAATAGATTGGAAAGTCATACAACTAATGACTCGGTACCAATTTAATAAGCAATCAGTAAAACATGGAAAATCATTAATAGTGTTCAAAAAATTTTAGAAGATATATATGACATACCAAAAGGAACATGTACATCAATTGAACTTAAAATAATGATATCAAGAAACTAGGCCAGTAAAACATTTAAATTAATTTGGAAAACACTTTCAAGATCATTTTTAGTACAAAGTTAAAAAGATCTCATAGCTTTCTTTTTGTTTAGTGGAAAACTTTGGATTTCCTTCTTTCTTTCTCCTTTTTTGTTAAGATTTTGGAGGTAATATATCATCATAGATGTTCCAAAAGTCTGGTCACGCCCATGGATCTACCTTTTAATCAAATAAATTGATCTCTAACCATTTTAATTGCATAGTAAGGAGAATAAGTTGAAAAAAGAAACAGGAAACGAAGGAATAGAACTTCTCATAATTGCCTTAACCAGTACTTCACCCAAAAAATAAGCCAACCAACATACCACTCAAGTTAAGCCTCAATAACAAGAGATGTAGCTACATTAGTAGGATAAGGCTCACTAATCGAGTATTGTCTGTGCAAATAAATTGAACTATTTTTCAGAAGAAACATCATCTTGAAAATCCAAACAGGAAATTAATACCTGAACAAACTGATCCTAAATTTGTGTCATTTTAATGGTCAAATAAGCTCAATAACCATTTATTGTTTGTAGAGATTACAAAAACCACTCAGATTGGACTAATACATGTAGAATCAAACTAAACTCAACTTGGCCAAGTCCGAAACTATCTCTATAAGTACAGAACCAACAATTATATGTACATCTTACATGAGAATGGAGATACATGAGGCCAGCAACTATGTCTCGCAAGTATCTTCTAGTGGTACTTTCTCCTAAATTATTACCTGCACCAGAACCCTCGAATACCCACTTGCCTTCAACATATTCCAGTACTGCAAAGGAGAAGAGCTAGCATTAAACCATGGTTATCAAGTCAATAACCAACAAGGAGCATGTATAACTTCCAATAGGAGAAGTAGCAACAATTAAGTTAGAAAAGCTACAGAGAAAGTCATAGTAGGATACCCATATAGAAGTGATCTGTGTCTGGGTCATCGATGACCTCAATGAGATTAACTATATTTGGATGGTCCAACATTTTCATGATCGCTACCTGCAAAGAAAACATGGTTGCTAAACTACAAATGCCGCAAGAAATAAATACAGCATGGAAAATGATATATGCATTATCTGGTGTAAAAAGAAAACCAACAAAGCTGAGTAACTAGACCACAAGAAGTAATGAAAAGGAGTTTATTCTGGTGGTATAAATTTCACATTTTGATAGCCAATGACACGTCAATCAAATTATACCATTAAAAAATTAGCAGTCAACAGATATAAGCTTCTTGCAATTTCTTAAACGTTTAAGACCAAGAATTGTTTGGTGGGATGATTATCTGTTTCAGCAAGTTCCATGTCTGAACTATCCAGATACAATAACTGGTATGTCCCAACAACTCAAGCTCATCCAACAAGGAGTATTTTCTGCCATTCAACTTTGGTGGGGACCATGTCACTATTCAATCGAAGCACCATCATATTGTTTTTGATGTGACCGGCAGCAAATTCAAGCCTGATCCACCCTAGACCTGTGTTGACCCTTGTTGAGAGTGAACCAATCATCATAACAACCAGTAAGGGCTTATGCGTAGATGTTACCATGTACTTTATGAGAGAAAGTTTAGATGAATTGTTCTGACAACTTCAGAGGCCTTTTCTCCTCTAACTGATAGGATGGTCATATCGTATCGGTTGGTAGAATATATATAATATATCAAGAAGTATGATGTCAGAGTACTTCAATAAAATGTGCCAAAGGAAAGGAATCCATCTTCAAAGGCATGATGATTGAGTTAAGATATAAGGATATCTGAATAATCTCAACACACTTAAAGCAGATCAAGAATAATAAGAGGAACACAGTAGCAATCTTTGTATCTGGCAATCCCATTGCCAGACTGCAATCCATTGTATCTGATTGGCAAAAGAAGTAAATCTCACATGCTATCAGAGCAAGGTATCGGAGATGGGCCAAGTCCAATCAACAACCTTTGACATCTCTGACAGCAATACAGCTATAATATCCCAGCTTTGAAGACAACTATTATCTCCCAGCTTTGATGACAAATCTGGAGCTCTTGACTCTTGACCAGCCTTTTTTTGTTTTAAACCCTTGACCAACCTTTTGATCACCCAGCAAGCTGAAAATTTTATCCTGCCAGAACTTGCAGTAGCAGCCCCAGGACGGCAACTATCTGGTTCTGTTTCCTCTAAATGAGCAGCTATTCAGCTACAGAAAAGAATTGCAGATTTCGTGCTAACTAACAAGATCTAGGTGTCAAACAGCACAATGTCCAGAAGCTAAACAGTTTACGTGGTCACATGTTAATAGCCTAAATACCCACAATTTATGATGACCAGAACAGACAAATGCAGATCAGCACTAAATCTACAGTATGGCCAAAATAATATGTACCTTGAGAAGAATGCATTCAATTAACTAATATATGCTCACAAAATAAAATACTCACCTCCCGAAAAACATCAGTCATTGCAGTTTCAGAAGGAGCCACACGCAACTTTAACAAATGTGATTTATGGAAAATCTGCATATCAACGAACAAATAGGTAATTATGGAATCCTGTAATGGTGGTTAATGGAAGAGATCAATGTAGTTGTTCTTTGTTTAAAATTAGCTTTCCTTGTTGAACCTATTTGCAACCCCCCTTTAACATAGGTGCATAAAGCCAAGAACAGAGATCATTAAACTAGGGTTCACAATGTATCTCAAATTGACAATTAATAAGTATGTAGGACTAACTTGAGAAGCTCCTAAAATACATACAAAAATGTCAAAAGAACAAACAAAAGCCATATGGCAAAGACTTCAGCATCAGTTCAGTTGGCTTTAGATCCACAATCAGAAAGTAATAGAGGAAGCAATGTTAAGAATCTAGAAAATTTTATTCAAAAATAGAGTTCTTGCATTACCAATCCCATTGGACCACAGAATCAGGCTAAAAGGATATTCCATCTAAATTATGTGAAAAAATCACCAGAAAAGTCCACAAAATCTTGGAAATGAACAAACAATAGCCATGGCCAACTATTGCATAAGAATTTACATTGGAGAAAAAATATTTTTCAAATTTGCAGAAGAATGACAGTTCTCACTATTGGGCTAGACAGAGCTAAAAACCACAAAGACAACACAATCATTCAGACAGGTTGAAGTAAAAAAGTTCAAAATATGAAACAGCTAAAATTTTATAGAACAAATAAAAAAGACAAGTAAGGAATTGTTTTCTGCATTGGAGACCATTTTTGACAATGACCTAGAAGAGAAAGCTTCGCAAGGTCATCGGAAATTTTATTCAATCTCCACAGGCCACATAATCCAGGCCTGAGATCAAATTCCAATGTTTCTAGGATAGTCAAAATTTTGGCCCAAAGAAAGTTCTATAATCTGGTTGAAGAAAGCAAATGTTTATTGGTGTTATCCTAGGAAATCTAACACTTGGATTCTGTTAGGAGTTGATGGTTCAATCTAGTAGGCAACATCGAGAATTATCAACAGGTTATGACCATTCAACTCATCACAGCATCAGAAATGATTCATCAAGCTTAACAAAAAGAATTATAGCTTACATAGTTATATTCTGGACTAGTGATGCTTGTTTCAATCACCTTTGGAGACACAGTCATACTCTACAAGGCGATCTTCATCTTTATGGTCAAATACAATAACAATTTATGCACAAACATACCTGATTGAATTGGTTCAATGCAGAGTCACTTTTCTTTTATACCACTCTAGAGGAAATTTCACATTTTTTATGGATGAAAACATAGCAATTTTCGATTTATGTTGACAAATGTAAAGATTTATGTTGACAAATAGATAAGAGAAACTTTGATATATGTAGTTCATTTTTTTGTTCTGATTTTACACATTAATTCAAAAAGGGAAATGTAAATACAAAAAAAAAATGTAGTACCTTAATTGCATATTGCTTTCCATCCTTGATGCTTCGGTACAGGACCTGTATACAGTTGTGAGAAATTTTTGTTTTCACAAATGATAGCAAAAGATAGTGACTTTTTCAAAGTATCAAGCTTACCACTTTACCATAGCTACCAGAACCAATCTTACATTCCCGGATGTATTCATTAACCATCTTATTTCCACTATTATCCTATTGCAGATAAATAACAAAGAATAATCAGAATGGTTGCAAATTAATAAAGAAGCAAAAAATAATGTAGACGTAGTTTTCTCAATCCAGCATCAGAACTCTTAAAGTTCCAGAGACATGTATTGACATCTAGACTTGTAAGCAATTTGAATATATAAAATCAATATTAATTTTGTAAAACAATTTAACACCTTATATCAGATGAACTGTCTTGACCATCAGACACAAAATGGAAGGTAATGAAACTGACCCCAAAAAAGCAAAGTTGACCTACTTTGATACCTTGAAAGAGGAAAAAAATCCAACTGTACCATGTTGATAATTTTTTTGCAGCAAAAGTTGCCTAGAGATCACCAAATTATGTTTATTTCATATGCTGTTACAGCAGAAGTCACACAGAAGAAGTGTAAATTATGTCTAACAAGGTATTTAACATATTTGGAGCCCCTGAGCAAGTCTATAAATATTTTGAATATGGATGAAACTGGATCTGTAAGCTTTTCTGGTAGTCACATCAAGGTAACATCTGCATGCACACATGCATTAAGCAAAATTATTGTGTAACTTTTTTATGTTCAGATGAAGATTCGAGAACTCACTATCATTTAATAAAACACTTCGAAGATTAGAGGGAGGCAAGCTTTCAAAATGGGCAATTCAACCAAAATTAATAAGGCAACCACGTGCATAACTAGGAGCTGCATCGCATGTATGTCTAAATTGAGAAAAAAAATGATTCACGAGTTCTAAATCAGCATAAGTATGAAAGAAAAATAAGTTTTACCTCAGAAACAATAACCTTCCTAGTTTCCTTAACCGGGACTTCCCTACATATCAATCCCTTTTTAGCTCTATCCGAGATAATTTCTTCAGAACGTTTCGATGGCCGCTGCAAATCACTGTCACTTCCATCTAGAGTGTTTACATAGTCTCCGTTGTAGAAGATACCATCAGCATCATCCATATTTTCTGGCAGAAGGAACTCCTGGGACAAGGGGGCACCAGAGCCTCTGAGAGGCATTAGGGATCCATGGCGCTTTCTCAAAAATCCAAAGCAACCACAGCAACCCATATCTATTAGGTCAGTGATGGAGACGCTATCCCAACACATGCAGTACCAACAAAAGAAAAGAACAATTGCGGCGTGGGAAGAAAAGCCGGGATTTATCTGCCAACATGCAAACCCCAATGGATATCAACAGAATATTGGGACTTAGGCCGTACCGTACAAATGGATCTGGGTTCTAAGCAGACTTATGCAGTACATAAAGTTGAATTGAATCTTCGTAATACCGATCCAAGACACATTCACAGAAACCAACCAAGTTCGGCGGTCTCAGCGAGAGTTGAAGGCATTAAGGACGCAAAATTAGGAATAATTAAATTGACGTTGACATCCTGTGTTTGGATTAAACGCAATTGGAATAGGGGGCAGGGTTTCCCTCCTAGGGCCAGGCCGTCAGAGGACGGAGGTGGATGCCACAAATGTCCCAAGAATAGCCGGTACCGATCGCTGGAAATGGACAAGGCAGATCGGGGTGATATCAACGACCGGCATCTGAGCAGGGATTGCCGCCGCTGAAGGGCGGCCGGAGAAACCACGAACTTACTCCCTTCGGGCACGCCGACGACGAGGTGCTAGAAGACAGGCAGACCCACCTCTCGGTTTGTTCGAAGCGGAGATAGAAGGTGGATTAGTGGAGAAGAAACAACGAGGGAGAGAACCATTGGATGCTCGGGAGGAAATGGAATCTTTGCAGAGACGGACCAGAAAACAAAATTAATAATAACAAGAATGTTATTATTATTATTATTAAAAATAAATAAATAAAAACAAGGACGAGAAACAGAGGGTGATCGATTACGTGTCCAGGAGAGAGAACGTAGTATATGCAAAGACACCCCGGTTCATATGTATAATTATGGTCATATGTATACATATTATATATATGTATATATATATATATATATGATATAATTAAAAGGGAGCGAAGGGGAAATAATTAACTTATTATTTAACGTAAAAATAGGAGGACGAATTTCTAGGAAAAAAACTGAGTGCCTTCTTTTCTTGTTTTCACTGAGCATCTCTACTTTCTAAAATTTTAAAAATATCTTTTTCATTTTTTCTTCGATTTCTTCAATAATATCCCTCAACAAATAAAATTATTTTTTTTCCAAAAACGTCCCTTATTTTGGTTTTTTCTCAAATGGAGCCCCTTAATTTTCTAATGCTCAAAATACCTTCACTAATCCTAATGGTATTTTTCTCGTTAATTTTTTCATTATGTTTTCATTGATTTTAAATTGCTATAGTATTTTTCAATAGTGTTTTAGTGTTTTTATTGAAATAATAAACAGGATAAAGTTATTGAAAAAATATAAACTAGTTTATTATGACTATTTGGTTCACATTGTTCATAAATTATTACGATGTCATATTTTTAGACTTATTTAGGTTACCTAAAATGATTTCTAATAGTGTTATAATATTTTTGTTGAGGTACTGAAAACACTTTAAGACTATTAAAAAATATTATGAGTGACACTATATTTTATCTTGATCGCTCATAAATCATTATGGTATTAAATTTTTAGACTTAAAGTTATTAGATTGTATATCAATATATAATTTGGTAAGATATAATACTATATTTAATTAAATTCTGATTATAATTATTGGCCAATATAAAAGAATTCCAATTATAATAGGATTCCTCAAGAGATATCTTAATAAGAATGACTATCTTAATTATTTATCAGATACCTTCTACTTTCACATATAAATAGACATGATATCCTAAGAACTCAATACATGGTGTGATGTAACATGACATGACGTGACATTATATATTAAGAGATTATAGATCTTCTCTCATCTTCATAATTTTCTCGCTTAAAATGATCTTGTAAAGAATAATAAGAGAGCAGAAGACGAGTCTAATTCTCCTTACATATTAACGTCACTGTTTCTTTATAATCGAACAACGATGTGCTTACATATCAGATAAAGATTTTCTGAATAACATAAAAAGATATATAATTATAATCTTTGATGTATTATTATTTGATTTTAATATTTATATTAAAAAAATTCATGTAACAAAAGAATAATTATAGTTTTTATGTTTACAATTGATATTATAGCCATATTTTAAAATTAAATATCTTATATTATAAAAATATATCAGATCTATTTTGTATTTAAATTTGTTTATTGGCACCATTCATTTGCGAAAATGTTTTAATTCAATTTTGATTATAAGATGCTTAAATGATCCATCTATGTTATTGATCTGCTTTTATATCTTGTTCATCTTGTCCGATCTCTAAATTTATTCCTTCATGCTCCTCCCTTGATTCTAACATCAATGGAACCATGACAAAAGTATCCTACTCGTATATGTTATTGCCCAAAGTACTACTGAGGGGTGGTGGCCTCTATTGGTTACCAGCCCTATGTTTGGCAATAATTACGTTAGGTGGTGTTGTTGTTGCCTACTATAGTAGGATCGGGCTGTAAGTAGCACTACACATTGACCAGTGTGTGTAGTAACATCGAATCTATATAGTAGCAGAGGAAGGTAGTGCTGCCCTTAACTAATAGCGACGAGAACAATAAAGATGGTCGTGACAACATTAGCTATAGTTGGGCTATGATTGGCGGTTGACAGACAGGATCGATCGCAGGCTACATCACATGGCTCATAGATGCATTGTGTTGATGGCACGTAGGGGCCATCAATCAACTACGAACATGCATGCTATTAATGTAAGCCGCCCAACAATTATGCGATGATTGTAGGGCTTATTGGTTGACTGCGAAGGAGATGCGCGGTCGATGAGGCTAGCACAATAGTGATGACTGTGCATGTAAGGATCATTGAGCGTGGACGTGGTGGAATGCACGGTGAAGGCCAATCGACGGGTGAGCACAGCCACACATCGCGATGATTATGGGGTTTCTTTGCATTATCACTAGAGGACACGTGGCATGTGTGATGGGATGTTAGCTAAGATGTGACTGCGACCATCATTTGACCGTGTGAGAATGACCACTCACTGTGGCAACTCACAAGTGGCGAACGATTGTTGCATTACTGGTGAGGACCCGTGCACATGGGTGCAGTGGAATGCAACAACGAAGGCAAGAGAAGGTTTTAGGGTTTTATTTTTCATTAAATAAAAGGACATCTTTGCCCTTCAGAAATCAAATAATTCCACTCTATATCATTTAATTCATTTTTTCTAGTTTTATCATTCAGAATCAAATAATTTTAATCTATGTCCTTAATTCATTTTTATTAGTTTTACCCTTCAAAAATTATTTTTTTATTTATACCTTTACTTGCAAAATTACTATTATACCCTCATGAAATTGATTTTTTAATATCCTTCATTTATAATTTTATCTTTTTGATTTGGCAATTTTATCTCAATAGCCATAATTTAATATTAATAAATTATGTTATAAATTTTGATGAATATTTTTATCAAAATTAAATTAAAAAATAAATTATAGATATTTTATTTTAATCCATGTGATATATTTTTTTTATTATTAAATTTAATTACTTATGTTATTTAAAAATTTTAATTATTATTTTAGATATTTATGTGGTTGTTAAATACATATAAGCATGAAAGAAAATTATGAAATGATATTTCACATAAAAGGCATTATTCATGTTTATCATGATTATAGTTACCATTTGAGTTTTTTATACTGATTAATATTCAATAATTATTATTTTATTTATTATCAAATTATTTTGACATATATTAAATTAAAGAAATTGATAAATTTTATTTGTAATTTACATCCTTAAGTCTAATCTATCCAATAACTATTAAAGTGGCATAGGATAATAGATTTATGAAATATAAATTATAATAAATATTTTCTAATTTATAGAATATTTTTAAACTATATTTTATATTATTATATTGGTCTTATTACCATCAAGACGACTTAGACCAATCGCTTATAAAATTACACTAAAGAATTAGTTCTAAATGATATTAAAAATAATATTCACAATGGCATAAATAATCAAGATATTTAAATAAACACAAAGAACAATATATTTCGAATAATTATATAATGGATAGGATAATATTGTTTTGAATATCCTTTCAATCTATTGTTATATGCTCAAATGAAATAGCAATACTATAATGAAATCAATCATTCATAAATAATTTTGAGTGAATATTGAATATATCAATATTTTTTCTAAAGGTGAAATATGGATAATACCAATATTTTATATATTTTGAAAACGTAAAGCATTAATATTGCTTTATATTTTATAATAATACTTTCTTGCATGCATTTTTTTACTTTTGGTGTCTATGGAATAATTGATTCTAAAAATCTAAAATATATGTAATTTATATCGGGTATGTTAGACCTTGATAAGATTAGTTAAAAAGATCATAGATAACTTGGTTATCTCAAAGCTTTATGAAATAAATAACTGAGATGAATGATCAAAAAAATATCTAAAAGGTTTCATTTTATGATATTAATATTAATACTTAGACTTTATTATAAGTCTATAACTAGCATACTAAAATATTTAAAGATTAATTAAGTTTTATTGACAAGTCATTAGCTGATATCCTAATGTAAAAACTAACTTAAATTATATGATGATATTTAAAAATTTAAGATTATATCCTCAATACAATTGATAAAGCTATAAACTCTAAAATATTGGTCATGAATACATTTGAGTTTTTTCTTATATAATTTATTCTTAATTTTATTTTTTAATTTGACTTATTTAAAATTTACTATAATAAAATTTAGAATAAGTAAAACTTTAACGAATGAACCAGTATAAATGTTTAGGAAAAATTAAAATTAAGGTACGAAAGACTCATAATGTTTTAGGTACTACTTAAGAAGTGGATAATAATAAAATAAAAGTAAAGCATAAATCTCTTGAATTTATAAGTCCTGTATAAACTCATAAAAGAAAAATCTTCATAGTAAAATACTACTTCTCTAGCAAAAAATGTCATGTAAATAATGATTATATAGTTTAGTTTCAAAGGGAAAAATATAAGTTTGATTTTTGTATATTTTGAATCAAATGTTAGATATATTATTTTCTAATACTTCATGAATTGATTCTAATGCTACAACTTAATTTATTAAGAATAGGGATTCAATTGAATATAGAAATTAAAAGAATATGGAATTAAACGTTATTGTTATTTATCGTCTTTGCATAAAGATAATTCATCTTATGGATGTTGAGAATTCATGTTGTTTCTATAATTCTAAAAATTTAGTTTATTTATCTTAAAAATTAAATATTTTATTAAATTATTTAAAATTATAAATCGATTAATCGATTAATTATAATTAGATTAATCAATTTTGAATTGATTTCGATTCGAACTATCTTATTTTATGGGAATCGATATGAAAAAATAAAATGATTCGATTCAAATCAATTTTAACACTATCTATGAATATTATTTTATAATATTAATAATTAATTTTAATATTATTAAAGATTTCGGGTAGTTTAATTAGTAAAAACTTGTTACAAGATATGACCTCAAATCCCACATTCTCTTTTTTATCGTTATAAAAAGTCAAATATTATTTATCCGGATAAGTTCCAATAAGATAATTTACAGATCTAAATGTTTAGGATTCGACTCATCGAACTTTTATTATAATTCAATTAAGTGTTTATCCATTAGCTAGTTTACATTAAAACCTGAATGAAATAAATTCAAATCACGTTGACACACCATCCAACAATCAATTTGAGGGGCAAAAAATGCTGTACCCTGTAAACGACAAGACAGATGATTAAATATTTCCAGGATGAGATTAGTTATTATCCACGATCGAAAAATAATTTAATTAAGTTTAGGATAATAATAAACATAACCTGTCATAAATAATACATCAGTTTATTCCCACTGATGACGGCCAGAGTGGCAACGTTGATAAGAAGAAAGGCGACTTGGCAGGTTTGAGAGAAGGGTGTCACTGCTTCTCCCTTCCCCATCTCTATCTTCTCCTCTCTACCCTCTCTCCTCCGCTTCTCTTCTCGCAATCGGCGAGTCTCAGGCAGTCAGTGGGATCGTCTTCCTCCCGGAGGTGAGCCCCTTAATTCTAATATCACACGTATGTAGAATGCCTGCCTTTTACCCTTTCGTGTGCGGGTCTATTCGGCCGATTCGTTCATTCTCCCTTCCTTTTGGTTGTAGTTCTTACGTAGGGTTCAAGAACCTAGGAGATCCCAGTTGTTCGAGCTCTCCTCATACGATCGGATCTGATCGGATCTGATTTGATCTGATATTTCTAACAGGGATCAGGGCATAGTGCTTCTGTGTTTGCTTGCGATAGCCTGAATGAATTGTGGGCCTCTTGTAGGGGTTTTGACTTAAGAATTGTGTTGATCATGTTACTGCAAGGCGTTTTTTTGGCTTTTCTTCAGCTATTAGTGGCAAAACATATGCCTCGGTATCTCTCAAAAAAATGGGAGTGGGGTTCTTTGAGACTGGAACGACGATGGAATGCCTCGTCGAAAAGTGGTCTTTAATGACTTTTTTAGGTGCCTCCATCTTATGTTGTTTTTGGTGTTAATGCTACCATCTTTTTTTCTTTTCAAAAGGAGAAAAAGGAAAACAGATTGTGTTCTGTTCCACTGTTTTGCATTTTTAATATAGAATCGATTGTTTATTGGGATAGAATCTTTTTTTTTCTTCAAAATGCAGAGTTAAATAATCAAAAGTAAGTCAAGATATTGTGTATCAAATGATTAGTTGACGAGGATAAAAAAGATAACACAATTTATTACGGATTGATACCAAGCTTGGATCCTAACAAAAGAAAAAAAATAATGGTGCTTTGAATGTGATTATGATGTATTTGATATAATGTGCAACATAAGACAACTTCCAATTCTGGAATTGCTTTGTGAAGATAACTGAAATCGTTCCTTAGATGCTCCTTAAAGAATATGTCATCAACAGGTGACTTGAATAGTTAAACAAATATACTTATTCTTTTTACATATTACACTCTTTAAGGGTCTCAGGCATGCTCCTCACAGAAATATTTTTGTTTCTATGGCTTACAATAAGGAGCACAAGGTATTACAAGGGATTAGCAGCTGATCTTTGATACAGCTCGTGACATTTAAAATGTGATTTTGACAATCAAACAACTATTTTCTGAAAGTGGGATTGGACAAAATAAAGTGGTTGATAATGTTGAGGGTTATATATCAAGAGCTTTTCGATCAGGGTCATTAGAACCATGAAACTAACTAGTAATGGTTGATTGGATAATATGCAATTTAGCTTATTAAATTTTGGTATGAAGAAGAAAACAGAAAATAGGATGCTTAGTTGAGATATGCATACATCTAGTTCTACATAAAACCTATAGCTTTGCTTGTCTACATGTGTGGTGAGCCTATCACTTGGTATATACCAGCCTGTAACCAGACTGGATCAGAGACCAGAGCATTTCATTCCAAACCTTTAAACCTTTTCTTTCCTTTTTTATTCTTTTTATTTTGGTTTGGATTTTTCACAAAAATTGAACCAGATCGGTTCTGACCTTTAAAGCTAATATTGAGGTCTTTGATGCAGAAACTCGAGGCCATAGGAACCATTTCAAGGTCACTGACAGGTATGTGTATGTGTTCGATATACATAAACAAGTTTATTTTTATCTACATCTACATATTCATAAAGATACATGCATACATCTATATCTTCTTTAATCCCTTCCCTTTTTTAAAACTTTTTTATGCCTTTACGAACACAGCTACTGATCAATCTGTGCAGGTAATGTGTTTCAGTCATGCATTGTGCATTACAGGCCACCAATAATGACGTCATGATATGAGCAATGCAATTGTCCTCTTGGCAAAGGATCATAAAACTTTGTTATAAGATCATGTGATCTAGGAACAAACTTGTAAGAGTTTCCCATAGTTACAGTCTAAGATAACATACAAATCACAAACTTTGATATAGGAAGCAATGATCATCCCATAAGTCAACGAGCCAACCAAATAAAAGTCCTATTATTGTCTTAACCATATGTAGGTAGTAAGGATATGCTGGGAGCCTTGGGACTGAAAAGCCAAAAACTGTTGTTAGATGGGGATTTGTTTCCTTCACCTATCATGGTGTTGTTTGGGTACACAGCAGTGGGATTTGAAATACAATCCTGTGTGGGACTTTTTTGACCTAGGTCCTTTTTTTGCCTGAATGTTGGCATGGAAATATGATGGTAAATAGAGGATGTTTGTGAACCATCATGCTTCTGCTTTACTGCAATATCATAAACTCCTGATGTTAATAGCACGTACAATTGAATTTAATCATGTGAATGTATCAATTTATTACTTTTTATTTTTTCTTTTTCATATTGGCTTTAGTGTGTCTTGGATGCCCTTCTTAAGTCCAACTTTCAAGGGTACTGTTGTAGGATATAGAGAAAAGTTGATTGTTTGAAAACCAGGATATCCAGCTATAATTGTTTAAAGTGCTATAATTTTTATGTTGCGGACATTGAAGAGTGTCATTTCAGAAGGATTAATTACACATAAGGAAGATTATCTCTGTCATTCCATCCATACATCTTTTGGCCATTCTTTAATTGATAAAGCAACTCTTTTGTTATGTTTTTCTTGGCTTCAAAATGCATAAGGCTGGTAGATGTTTAGATAAGGTTCTTCTTTGTTTTGAAGTTAGTTAATCAAGTAGTAATATCTGTATTGCCAATGACAGGAGAAATGCAGGGTGCAATTCAATCATTCCAATTACATGGAAATCTTCTTAAAAATACTATTCTTCAACACATGCGTGTCATGAAGCCAGTCATGCTACCTACTGTGTTTTCACGATTCAAGTCAGTCTCTTCACCTCGACTGGAAGAGCATGGATTTGAGAGCACCACTATCCTAGATATTCTGAAAGCTAAAGGCAAGAGTGCTGATGGTTCCTGGCTGTGGTGTACAACTAATGACACTGTTTATGATGCTGTGAAATCGGTATGCTGCTTTTTGCATTAATACTTGTTTATTGGTTTCCTATAGGAATATCAAATGAAATGTGAGGTATATGTAGTATAACCAAGCATGTGCATATATACTGTGTGAACCAACTACTTGTTTTGGACAGTCGTATATAAACTGATGGCTCAATATTCTACCTCTTTTAGATGACACAACACAATGTTGGAGCTTTGGTTGTGGTGAAACCCGGAGAAGAGAAGGCACTTGCAGGGATTGTAACTGAGAGAGGTAGTCACTGGCCATCACACTGTTTATTGGTGGTAAATCGGTACTTGCACTAAAACATTTGCTCACACATACATATGCACATGGAAACTAATATGCATTTGTTTGCATGCACAAATCTGCACATTCATGTACAGACGTGTTCAAATGCAAACATGAGATCTAATGTGATCATGTACTGCATGTTGCAATTAGATGGTGCAAATGAAATTAGAATCTTTAAAGGAATTTCATGCATTAGAAGGAGACCAAGAAAAATGAAGGTCTCTACATTCAACTAAATATAAAATTGGAAGTTCCTGTTTCATTGATCTTGCAAGATATGGCTTCTGACAGTTACAATGTTATTAACTAATATGCTAGCACAAAATGGCATATCAGTAAGTAATTTTTTGTTCTTTCTACTTCAAGAGCAAGGATAGCTTAATAGTTTTTACTGGCAGTTCCATTTATGGTTATCCTGTCTATGGTAATACTTCTATCATCAATCACCTGAATTTAGATATTAATTTTGAAAGTTCACCAAGTTCAAAGATTGTCATTATTAAGATAGTCACTTCATTTTCATACTATTCTATATCTAGGCAGCTGATCCTCTGACTATGTCACTATTGTACTTTGCTTTCAAAGAAGAGTTCGTTAAGCTGCAACTACTTGCAGTATTCATGAGAACCACTTGAGAACAAAGAATGCAGTTTAGGAATTTAATAAGCCATTCTTTAAAAATATCTAGCTAATTTTTAACTTTAGGATATTTTATGGAAAATGGCTGCTTCAAAATCACAGCAATTAGTATAACTTATAAACCAAGTACTAAGACAAATGGTGAATTATTATTCAAGCATGTGCTTTAGAGTATAGAGAATTGAGCTAAGCAATTTTCAATTTCACACATAATAGTTGATATGAAAAAGTAACTGTTTTTCTTGTTCAAAATCTTTACAGAACTATAAGAACAATGTTGATAGTGATTGTTTTCTTTTGCCTGTAGTTGGAGCAACTTACCTGTATGTATAACAACTTTTTTTCATCTTCAGATTATCTCCGAAAAATTATTGTGCAGGGAAGATCTTCCAAATCGACTAAAGTTGGTGACATTATGACTGATGAGGTAATCTGTAGCAGTTTCTATTGCAATATGCAGATTGGTTTATGTAGATCGTGCATTTTCATTGTCCTGCTTTATGGAATTATGCAATATTGATCTGTATAATTCATAAGGAACATTTCTTTTACATTAAATAGGAATCTCTATTTTAAAGTAAGTTGCATGAATGCTGCTCTCCTTAAATCAAGAAACTGTAAAACTTCAGGTGACAAGTATGCATTTCATTTGTAGTAACATTTTGGTCAGTGCACTCGTTTATACCACAGGTGCACGGCTTTAACTGACACACAGATCGGGCAATTCCATTCTGGTCAATCTGGAACCTAGCTTATTGTTCAGATAGCTTACCACATCAGGCTTATTGGGCTATCAACTATCGACTGATTAATACCAAGTTGTATTCGGACAATAAGTCTAACATCTGGCATCAGCACCCATCATTCTTGTTGTTGTTGCTTCTCCTTGTCACATCACCACCCACTCACTGCAGCCTCTCCTCCTCTGCTACATATCTGTGTTACTTTGTACTCCACTATCTCCTCTTCCTCCTCTTCTCTCTCTCCCTCTATTCTAATAGTGGTCTATATTGATTTTCCTGTACCATATTGATACTTGGTTCATTGTATGATACCAGTACTGTACGAATCCTGTCGTTCAATGGTGATATGTATTAAGATTTTTTCCTTCATTTGCATTACATTTTCTGCCTTATGACAAAGTATTTTTGGTTTCTTATGACCAGAATAAATTGATCACTGTGACACCAGATACCAAGGTTCTGCGGGCCATGCAGCTTATGACAGGTTTGTTCTGTAAGTACAATTAGTTGCTTGTGTGGCTAGATTGACTGATAACATTGTTGTTATGACTTTTTCTATCTGTAGACAACCGCATTAGGCATATCCCTGTGGTTGATGACAAAGGTATGATTGGCATGGTCTCCATTGGTGATGTTGTTCGAGCAGTGGTGAATGAGCATCGGGAGGAGCTGGACCGCCTTAATGCATATATACAAGGGGGTTACTAGCAAAGTAGATCTAGAGTCTAATAATGTTCAATGATGATGACGAAAAAAACTAAAGTTTGCTTTTAGCAGATAGTGTGTTTTTTTGTTAAGCATGTGTGCTTAGGTCATGCTTCACTTGTCCTGTGTTGGCTAATAAATGAGTTTCTCAGTAGGCTCATTGGTGAATGAGCATCACGTGGAACTGAACCGCCTTAATGCATGTATGTATACAAGGGGGTCACTGGAAAAGTAGTTCTAGAAGAGTCTAATAATATGCTAGATAAAGATGGCAAAAAACCGAAAGTTTGCTTTGATCTGACCATGTGCTACTTATTAAACTTGCGTACTTATGTCATGCTTTTCTTGTTCTATGTTGGCTAATAAGTGAGTTTATGCAAGCTCATCAGACTTTTTTTTGTGTTTATCAGAGTTATTATTGTGGCTGGTTGTGGCTCTTTGTGTGGTTAATTATCGTGAACTATTTAGGCTTTTCCAGTGTTGATTACCAACAAAAAATGATGTTTTCAATGTAAATATCCTTGGGAATGTTTTGTATTGTCGACTCTAGGTGTTCGAGTTTGTAAATATCTGATTGAGATTCTACTGATTTAAAATAACCTGCATATTAGGTCTTTGTTTATTTGTGATTCATTGTAATAATTCGCCTGTGCAGATTTATTTATTAGTCATTATTGTTGTGGAACTCAGCGTTTTTCTTTTGGGTATATACTGATGGGATTTTTTTATTCATCTCCAAAGATTTATTAGTATTTGCATCATACACCGTCTTCTGATAAGGATGTCAAGCCAAATGTGTGCATGCTTAATCCGAACTGTCTTCCATGTGATATCAGAGATCCACCTTGTAAGAGATTGGAGTATGATTAATCTGGCATTTTATTATCGCATGTTTAGAATCTCAGATGATAACCGATTGACTTCTTTTTGTATTGATGATGTCTGTTTAACAATATTTTCAAAGCCGTAAGATTAAATTGTTTGGATTAGGATGGAAATGAGAGCTTCCAACGCAAGTTAGTCTCAGTGGAATTCAAAGTCAGGTCATGTTGGGCCCGTCGAAGGATGGCACAGCTCGTCGTTGGGAATGTATGAGATGGTGCTTGTGGTTTCTTTTGGAGTAAGTTGTGAGGCCTGGTTGGCCGCTTTGGAAAGCCCTCCTAAGACCGATGCGAAGCTGTCGGATTTAGATCGTCCATATAAATATAGGATAATAGAGCCAACACGGTCCCTTTTTTTGTAAGCACGCTCTTGGAATAGTTGAGGTAAATGATGTGGAGGTATGCTACGAGCCAAGCACTCTAAATTCACAAGCCTACGAAGCAGAGGAGACAGTCTCTAGGAATGTATCCTCCTCCGATCGTAAGAGTTAGAATGTGTTGGAGTTGAATATTAAGGCGAGAAAAAAGAAAAATAATATGTAAAAAATAAAAGAAAATAAAAAAATATTTTATTATGCCACGAGTCCTCTTTCCTAGTATTTAAAGAGCACCGAGTGAATCGTTAGGGAGGATAAACAAAAATACTTATGATTTTTTTTTTTTAGTTCTGACCAAGTCGCAACCACAGTGACATTTATGGTCAGCCCTACATCGACATATGGTTCGGAGATAAACCAGGAGAACGGATCCTTCTTCCCTCCTCTCTCCTTCACGTACATTTGGCCACATCCATCTCCGCACACCTATCCAAGCTCCTCCTATATAAACACTTGCAAATCTATGTCCAACCTCCGCCTCCCTCATCTCTTCCACTGCTCTTTGGCTCTCCTCAGTTTCCAAACCCTCCAAGAGAGCCACCATGGGTCGACAGCACCGAACCGCCTCTCTCCCACTCATCCTGCCTGCCGCCCTGCTCCTCTTTCTCGGGGCCACCATAACAGAAGCTCGCGTCCTCCGCCGCGTCAATGACCGCTCCCTCTTCGACGTCACCTCCGCATGCAAAAAAGCATCGTACCCCGATCTCTGCAAATCCCTCGCTCCCTCAGCGTCGGTCGGGTCCCTGACCGGCGCATCCATCGACGTGGCCACGTCCAAAGCCAAGGAGGCAGCAGCCATTTCCGCCAAGCTTATGAAAGTCCCTGGCACCGAGAAGCTGATGAAGTCCACCCTGTATGTTTGCCGTGATGCCTTCAGCTCCGTAGCTGACAGTCTCCAGTTGTCAGCCAAGAACCTCAAGGATGCAGCGCACATTGACCTCATGGTGAACCTCTCCGCCGCGATGAGCCTCACGGCCAACTGCGCTGATGCTTTCCACGATTGGCCGGGTTTGGTGTCACCTGTTGCCGATATCAACGACCACCTTTCGAAACTGGTTAGCAATAGCCTGGACCTGGCTTCTACTTTGAAGAACTGAGGAGAGACATCCACGTAAAGAGCAACTGGCGAGATAATATATTGATCATAGAAGTGAAGGTAGAGGATGTTTTTATTTGGATTAAATGATTTAAAATGATCTGTGAAGCTGTGAGGCTTAAGATTCATGTCTCGGTTATAAACCACCTTCTCCTCGTCTTTTTATTCATTTGGTTTGCTTACTGCTACTCCACGTTCGCATGCGTTGCATGCATGTCTTCCACGAAATGACGATAAGTTTTGGCTTTTTAAAACTAATTAAGAACCGATGGATCCAAATCAGTGGAAGAGATCACTTCAACCCAATCCATAGTCTCGGAGTCTTCAAGCCAAACCAAAATGATACAAAATTAGGTTACAAATGGTTCGATTTTGAAGACTATGAAGGGTGTTATAGAAGATGTTGTTGATGTTTAAATCAACACGATATTATTTTAACTTATGTGTTTAGAGTCGTCGAATGTACATTCGAGATGGGAACATCAAGTTTCCGTGTAAATCATTCGAGGGGCCACCTATAAGAAGACTAAGATCGAAATAATTTTATCAAGTCCATCTCTCCAATATGAATGTTAGAGATCTAAGATAGATGAGTGTAGTCATCCATGATAAAAAAAAATAATAACTTATTTACAATGTTAAAGATAAGCTTTTATATTGGACGGTGGACAAATAATATATTTTATGAAATATTATTCGATGAGATAGTATTTAACAATTTCTAACCTCACTTTAGTCTTTTATTCGTGTAGACGATATGGGTGAAGATAACCTATAATCATTTATCATGTTCACGTGAGTGAATACACAGGGGATAATTTGTCTTCTTTCTTTCGATTTAAATATTACATGAAGGACATTCGTGAGATAATGGTTGGTTGGTGATTTTTTTATATAAAATAATTTAGTTCACAAGTTCTAATTAATCTATTTGAACCAAATTGAAATAGATTTTAATAAAAAGTATTATAAATCTAATTAAGTGCATTATCTTTTGCGCTCAAACATGTTATTCAAATTGGTTTAAACGTCTAATTTGATCCAATTTTCATTAAAAAATTATAAATGACATAGATCTAATTTGATAAATATTATATTTTCGATCCAATTAAATCAAGATTCTAACTTGATTTAATTTTGATTATTTAACATATATATTAAATTATTTAAAATTATAAGTCGATTAATTGATTAATCAAGTCAGATTAATCAATTTTGAATTAATTCAATAAGTCTAAATTGATCCTAAGACCTATCCTATTTTAACCGAATCAAATCGAAAATTGATCCGGTTCGCTTTTTCGAATATCCTACGGTACCCCTGGGCGGCAAGCGGAGCATCGACTCGATCTTTGCCGTCCGCAACACGAAACCTAGTCCGCTTGACCAATTAATTACTTTTCTCTCCGTCTCTTCCTTTCCTGTACCTCATTCCTTCCTTCGATCGCCCCATCGCCAAATCGAAACCCGGAAAAGAACAGTACAGCTGGTGGAGCGCAGAAAGGAAAAGCTAAAGACACTATTCTGCCAAAAAAAAAAACCTAAAAGATTTGCTTGGGACGAGAAGAAGAGAAGCGAGGAAGGAAAAGAAGGGAGGCAGGGCTTGATGGCGAGCGGCAGCAACCACGGAGGAGGGGAGGGCGCCGGTGGGCCGAAGGTCCGGAAAGCACCCTCTAGGAAGATGACGCGGATGCCGACGATGCTGGACGTGCAGCAGGAGGAGGATGCGCCTGCCCCGCCCGACTGCGAGCTCGTCCCCTCCGTCAAATCCATCGTATCCATCCTCCGCGTCGCCTACGAGATCGAGAGGACTCAGTCGCCTATCTATGTAACTAAAGACCTAACCCGAGGCCACCGACCAAATACAATAATATATAATATAATTTAAAATATTATATAAATTATAATATTTTATTATAATTCACATCTTATAAATCTACCGACTTTAATTACATAAAACTTAAGAATATGGATTATAAAGAATATTCACCAAATTTCTTATTTAATTTATATTAAAATATTTAAATAATGATAATTATTAGTATTATTGAATTTTAATAAAAAAACACATTAAAACTATAATCATGAAGAAACAAAAATTATGTTTTTCTGTGAAAAATAATTATCATTTTATAATTTTAAACATATGTATGTGAATAATCAAACAAATATTCAAGAATAATAATTAAAATTTTATTTATCACATATAAAATTTTATCAATATGTCATATAAGAAAACTATCAAAGAAAATCATGATTTATATATATTTTTAAATTTCGTATGAAACTCTTATATCACTCAACCATTTGCTTTTGATTAATTAAGTGGATTGAAAGGGTTTCTCGATGATATCAAATTAGAGTGACGCAATGAATACATGGTGAACTAATACATTGATGGTAGAATAGTGGTAGAATAATGGATGATATGATTGGAGAAGATATTTGATATATGAAATTGTTCTAATAATCAAAAGAATTTATGGAGATCAAGAATAAGAATAACAAGTGTTATGATCCTTCCTATTGCGAGATGGTATCACAGTATACAATAATTCAAAATAGTAATATAAAGTTCAATTGAAAAAAAAAAGTTAGAAAAAACTAATTTCCAAAGGGAATGAAACAAGAACAAGCGAAATCGACCAAAGCTCGATTTTTTATAGAATTTAAGAGATACATTGAACAAATAATTCAAACTATCAATCGTACTCCAATTCACTCAGGAAATATATCATTGAAACGATATTTCAATCTACTTTCATATGAATTAAGTTTAATATAAAAAGAACTTTTCAACCGAGAGTTATAAATAATTTGGTAACTAAAGGTCAAAGAACAAATCTCTCTATTTTACAGAATTTATAGGGTCGACTTCAATATAAAATTTGGTAGGCATTTGGACTCTAAATCTTTCAATCTAAGTATCAAAAGAAAGATTTATGAGTCTAGTTTCCAATGAAATAAGTTTTAAATAAATCATAGTTTCCAATGGGGACTTATAAATAGTTTAGTATCAAAATATCAGAAGTTATGGTCTCTATTTTGCAAAATCCATAGGGTCAACTGAAACAAAAGTTTGGGCAGTCAAACTTATTCCAAATTCTTCAAATAAACTATCAAAAGAAAAGTTTGCGAGTCTATATTATGATTAAATAAGTTTTGTTTAAATTAAAAATCTATGTATGGATTTATAGTTAAAATAATATAAAAGGGTCAGAATCTCGAAAGGTTTCTATATTCAAATCGTTATATCTAAACAAGAGATGTATCAAATGCAAGGCTAGAACAATTCAAAGTTTCTCATATTCAAAGCAAATATAGAGATAAAGGCGTAGTAAAGAAGGATCAGGACACTTGCAATAGGAAAGATCAGAACACTTGCAATAGGAAGGATCAGAACTCTTGCAGGAGAAAAGATCGGGACACTTGCAATAGGAAAGATCAGAACACTTGCAATAAAAAGGATCAGAACACTTGCAATAGGAATGATCAAAACACTTGCAATAGGAAGGATCATAACACTTATAAGAGAAAAGATCGGGACACTTGCCTTTCGGAGATTTTGATCTGAAGATTCAAAGAAGGTGTACACCCAAATCCTTCTTCTACTTTTCCTCCGTCTCTTCTCCCTCTTTTGTTTTCTACATCTAACTTATTTCTTTCTCCATAACTATAGCTCGTGCAGAATATAGAGGCACAATCACTTGCTCTTCCTTAATCTCATTCATTCCTTTTCTTTCTCAAACGCAGCTGCTATAGCCATCATCGTTGCCACTCCCACAATCGTAGCCACGGCCGCAGCCACTGTCACAATCGTAGCCCCTTCCACTGCACTACTTTCTTCCTCCTCTTCTTTTGCAAACGCAGCTGTTGCAGCTGCAACCCCTTTTTTTTTTCCCCTTCCATTCTTTCTCTTTCCCAAACGCAGCTGCTGCAACCACAGCCATAGCCACCTTCCCCTCTTCTTCTCCCTCATCTTCTTCCTTTCCTTCTCTTCTTTCCCAGTTGTAACTGCTGTAGTCGCAGTCGCAGCCGCAGCAACGATTGCAGCCACCACAGCTGTAGCCCCTTCTTTCCTTTCTCTTCTTCCTCCCCTTCCCTTCTTCCTTTCTCTTCTTCTTTCCTAGCCACAACTGTAGCTGCTATAGTCGCAGTCATAGCTGCCTCTGTCATGCCCTCTCAAATTGTAATATTTTATCTAATTATAATCTTTTGTTTTCTACATTTAACTTCTTTCTTCCTCCACAACCGTAGCTCGTGCAGAACATAGAGGCACAGTCATTTGCTCTTCCTTAATCTCATTCATTCTTTTTCTTTCTCAAACACAACCGCTATAGCTATCGCCGTTGCCACTCCCACAATCGCAGCCATGGCCGCAGCCGCTGTCACAATCGTAGCCCATTCTACTGCACTACTTTCTTCCTTCTCTTCTTTCGCAGCCGCAGCCCCCTTTTTTTTCCCCTTCCTTTCTTTCTCTTTCCCAAACGCAGCTGCTGCAACCGTAGCCGCAGCCACTGCAACCGCAGCCGTAGCCACCTTCCCCTCTTCTTCTTCTTCCCTCTCTTCTCCCTCATCTTCTTCCTTTCCTTCTCTTCTTTCCCAGTTGCAACTACTGCAGTCGCAGTCGCAGCCGCAGCAACGATCGCAACCACCACAGCCGTAGCCCCTTCTTTCCTTTCTCTTCTTCCTCCCCTCCCCTTCTTCCTTTCTCTTCTTCTTTCCTAGCCACAACTGCAGCTGCTACAGTTGCAGTCACAGCTACCTCTATCATGCCCTCCCAGATTGATAATATTAAAAATTTTCATCATAAATCAATTCAGTGTCTTTAAATGTTAGTTTGGATCTCACATTGATTTGTGATAAATTTTTTTAATATTATCGATTTGAGAGGGTATGACAGACCCAAATTGGGCTCATAGATTTGAGTTGAGCATTTACCCAATTAGGCTCGTTAAGATTAATGCTGATTAAAATCAAATTTTGACTTTTTGTGGAATTCGATCAAAACTTATAGATATAGTCAAGTAGTCAAAATACAATAATGATAAAGTCCGATCAAAATATTTGATTAAAATAAATTAAATTAATCAATTTTATCATCGAAGACACAAGTTAGAAAATTTTAATTTTTGAAGAGTAAAACTATATTTTTGTTAGGATATGTAAATAAAATCTAATTTGTAAAGATTAAAAATGTCAAAAGGACATAAGCTAAAAATTTTCTATTTATATAGGGTAAAAATATTCTTTTATTAAAAAAAACCCTAATTATACTCTCTTTGCACGATCGTTGCCATGCGTGGTCACCGCTTGTGGGTTGTCACCTCGCCCCCAAATGGTCGTTACCACACGCATATGCCTTAAGGTGACACCTATAGTCGTCACAACGCGATTGTGTACACACATGTTGCCCGACGATCTCATTGGTCTTTGGCTTTTAGTGACACCGGGCATGGCAACATATGTTGCCGCATCAACATTACTGCAACCACTTCAAGCAATGACGGTATTGTTATAGTTGTCTCAAGCAACAACAATCGTTGTAGCCACATAGGCAATGATGCTACTGCAATTGTTGCATGTAGCGATGTTACTATAGCCACCGCATGTAGTGATAATAGCTGAAGCCATTGCAAGCAACATTATTGCACAGCCATCGTAGCCATCAGGTGCATTGCATCTGCCATAAGGTTGTTGTAATCTACAAAGCTTTCGGTGCATAAGCAGTTGTTGCCCGCGATTGGGCTGGCAATCATCGAAGACACAAGTTAGAAAATTTTAATTTTTGAAGAGTAAAACTATATTTTTGTTAGGATATGTAAATAAAATCTAATTTGTAAAGATTAAAAATGTCAAAAGGACATAAGCTAAAAATTTTCTATTTATATAGGGTAAAAATATTCTTTTATTAAAAAAAACCCTAATTATACTCTCTTTGCACGATCGTTGCCATGCGTGGTCACCGCTTGTGGGTTGTCACCTCGCCCCCAAATGTGACACCTATGAGTCGTCACAACGCGATTGTGTACACACATGTTGCCCGACGATCTCATTGGTCTTTGGCTTTTAGTGACACCGGGCATGGCAACATATGTTGCCGCATCAACATTACTGCAACCACTTCAAGCAATGACGGTATTGTTATAGTTGTCTCAAGCAACAACAATCGTTGTAGCCACATAGGCAATGATGCTACTGCAATTGTTGCATGTAGCGATGTTACTATAGCCACCGCATGTAGTGATAATAGCTGAAGCCATTGCAAGCAACATTATTGCACAGCCATCGTAGCCATCAGGTGCATTGCATCTGCCATAAGGTTGTTGTAATCTACAAAGCTTTCGGTGCATAAGCAGTTGTTGCCCGCGATTGGGCTGGCAATCATCGAAGACCACCGCCCTTAATAATACTATTTCTAACAATAAGCTATCGACAATGGTCCATCAATCAAATATGAGGAATCTTACGTCACCCACAAGTAGATGATATGTTAAACTAAAGAAAAAAGTAGATTAGTAATACAGATGAATCGTTTAAGCATTGTAAATCAAAATCGAACAACACCTTCTCATGAGCAAAATATGCTAACAAATAGATCTAAAGTATTTGATTTCATAAATATGGTTTTAATACTAATTATAAGCATAAATAATTATTTTTATGTTATTGTTATGCAAAAAATTTTAATGCCAAAATTTGAAATCAAATAACAATATATCAAATTTACGAAACGTGCCTTTCGATATCATTCAAAAAGTTTTTATGTGATATGCAGGTGCATCATTGTCGAATTCAAAAGTTATAACGATGCCAGTATGTAAAGAAAACTAAACTCATCTTCTCATCTTTTCTTATCATTCATAGGACTGTTATGAGCGATGGATTAGGAATAAAAGAAAGATGAGAAAATATATTTAATATCTCATTAACTAGTTCATGTGACAATGAGATATGAAAAAAGATATGTATTCTTTTAATATCATGTATTCACGTCTTCTCATATTTATTTACATATCCATGTATCTAATTATTCATATTCTTTTTCTATCTGTAGACAACCGCATTAGGCATATCCCTGTGGTTGATGACAAAGGTATGATTGGCATGATCTCCATTGGTGATGTCGTTCGAGCAGTGGTGAATGAGCATCGGGAGGAGCTGGATCGCCTTAATGCATGTACGTATATATACAAGGGGGTCACTAGAAAAGTAGTTCTAGAAGAGTCTAATAGTGCTAGATGAAGATGGCAAAAACACCTAAAGTTTGGTTTGATCTGACTATGTGCTGCTCATTAAGCTTGCGTTCTTAGGTCATGCTTTTTCTTGTTCTATGTTGGCTAATAAGTGAGTTTCCGCAAGCTCATCAGACTTTTTTTTTTTTTGGTGTTCACAGGAGTTATAATTGGCTGGTTGTGGCTCTTTGTGTGGTTAATTCTAGCGAACTATTCAAGCTTTTCCCGTGTTGATTTTTTTCGATGCAAACATTCTTGGAAATTTTTTGTATTGTCGGACTCTGGGTGTTCGGGTTTGTGAATCTAGTGGTTTAGAATTACCTGCACATTAGGCCTTTGTTTGTTTGTGATTCATTGAAATAATTCGCCCATGCAGATTTATTTATTTTTATAGTCATTATTGTTGTGCAACTTAGCGTTTTTCTTTTGGGTATATACTGGATGGGATTTTTTTATTTATTCATCTCTAAAGATTTATTAGTATTTGCATCAGACACCGTCTTCTTATAAGGATGTCGAGCCAAATATGCGCATGCTTAATCTGAATTTTCTTTCAAGTGATATCAGATATCCACCTCGTAAGAGATCAGAGCATGATTAATTTATCATTTTATTATCGCAAGTTTAGGATCTCATATGATAATCGATTGACTTCTTGGAGTCAATGTGGACACTTTCTTGTACTTACGCTCTTAGAATAGTTGAGGTAGAAGATGTGGAGGTATGCTATGAGTCAAGTGCTCTAAATTCAAAAACCTACAAAGTAGATGGGATATAATACTATGAATGTATCCTCCTCCGTTCGTAAGAGTTAGAATGTATTCGAGTTGAAGATTAAGATGAGAAAAAAGAAAAATAGTATGAAAAAAATAAAAAAAACTATTTTATTACGACAGGAGTCCTCCTTCCTGGTATTTAAATAGCAACGAATGAGTCGTTAGGGAGGATAAACAAATTACTTATGATTTTTTTTTTTTTTTTTTGTAGTTCTGACCAAGTCGCACCCACAGCGACATTTATGGTCAGCCCTACACCCACGTATGGTTGGGAGATAAACCAGGAGAACGGATCCTTCTTCCCTCCGCTCCTTCACGTACATTTGGCCACATCCATCTCCGCACACCAATCCAAGCTTCTCCCATATAGACACTTCCAAACCTTTATGTCCAACCTCCGCCTCCCTCTTCTCTCCCATTGCTCTTTGGCTCTCTTCAGTTTCCAATCCCTCCAAGAGAGCCACCATGGGTCGACAGCACCGAACCGCCTCTCTCCCACTCATCCTGCCTGCCGCCCTGCTCCTCCTTCTCGGGGCCACCATAACAGAAGCTCGCGTCCTCCGCCGCGTCAATGACCGCTCCCTCTTCGACGTCACCTCCGCATGCAAAAAAGCATCGTACCCCGATCTCTGCAAATCCCTCGCTCCCTCAGCGTCGGTCGGGTCCCTGACCGGCGCATCCATCGACGTGGCCACGTCCAAAGCCAAGGAGGCAGCAGCCATTTCCGCCAAGCTTATGAAAGTCCCTGGCACCGAGAAGCTGATGAAGTCCACCCTGTATGTTTGCCGTGATGCCTTCAGCTCCGTAGCTGACAGTCTCCAGTTGTCAGCCAAGAACCTCAAGGATGCAGCGCACATTGACCTCATGGTGAACCTCTCCGCCGCGATGAGCCTCACGGCCAACTGCGCTGATGCTTTCCACGATTGGCCGGGTTTGGTGTCACCTGTTGCCGATGTCAACGACCACCTTTCGAAACTGGTTAGCAATAGCCTGGACCTGGCTTCTACTTTGAAGAACTGAGGAGAGACATCCACGTAAAGAGCAACTGGCGAGATAATATATTGATCACAGAAGTGAAGGTAGAGGATGTTTTTATTTGGATTAAATGATTTAAAATGATCTGTGAAGCTGTGAGGTTTAAGATTCATGTCTCGGTTATAAACCACCTTCTCCTCGTCTTTTTATTCATTTGGTTTGCTTACTGCTACTCCACGTTCGCATGCGCTCCATGCATATCTTCCACGAAATAACAATGAAACTATCTTTAACCTCTTATTCTCTTCTTTAGTTCGAGTTGCATTATTAGCTTACTTTTTTCTTATGTGGTGCGCCGGACAATCAGTTTCATTACCAACCAGAGGCCAACCACGTCAAGGGGTTGTAAACCCAAAATTTCGAGTTTATTTCAGGTCAGGTCCTCTTTTCTACTCGGTTAGGTAGCTCTAAATCGGATAGATAAATTTGATTTTTTTTAAAATAAACAATCGTTGAATCTAAATCAAATCAGTTCGACCTAATTCATAAGGTAGGTGTGTTCAATTCGAATCAAATAATGCAAAATCAGTTTATCAGTGATTCAACTTTCAAGATCATGAATGGTTTAGTTTAGAATGTCTCCTCTTTGTTTTGATTAATTGATTCCTGATTAATCAATTCGAACCGAATCAAAATAGATTTTAACAAAATATTATCAATCCGATCGAGTGTGTTATCTTATTCCCTCAAACAGATTAATCAAATCGGTCTAAACATTTAATTGATCATTTCGATATCAAAATTTTATAAATGACGTTGGTTAAATTTGATAAATATTATCTTATTGATCCAATTCAACAAAGATTTGGTTCGATTTAATTTTAATTTATTTTAATATATATTAAATTATATTTTTAAAAACATATAAATTTAAAAATATTAATCAAATCAGATTAATTAATTTTAAATTAATTCTATTGGTCTAAATTCATCCTAACAACTATCTTATTTTAATCGAACATCCTACGGTAGTCCTGGCGGCAACCAGAGAATCGACTCGATCCTTGCCGTGCGAAGCACGAAACCCATTCCATTTACCAATTAATTACGTCTTTGCCTACCTCCCGCCCACCATCGCTTCCACCGTCGTCTTTTTCTTTTCCTTCCCTCTCTTCTTTTTCTGTAGCTCATTCCTTCCTTCGATCCCCCCCAAGGCCAAATCGAAAGCCGAAAAAGAACAGAACAGCTGGTGGAGCGCAAAAAGGAAAAGCTAAAGACACTATTCTACCACAAAAAAAGCCCTAAAAGATGGCTGCAGTGCTGCCGTCTCTCCTCCTCTTCCTTCATCCAGACACGACGGAGGAGGCCATACAAATAGCGATGGTGCCTGACCCCTCCGTGGCTTCTTTGCCTGGAACGAGAAGAAGAGAAGCGAGGAAGGAAAATAATTGAGGTAGGGCGAGATGGCGAGCAGCAGCAAGCACGGAGGAGGGGAGGTCGCCGGTGGGCCTAAGATGAGGAAAGCACCCTCTAGGAAGTTCACGCACACGTCGACGACGCTGGACGTGCAGCCGGAGGACGATGCGACTACCCCGCCCGACAGCGAGCTCGTCCCCTCCTCCCTCAACTCCATCGTACCCATCCTCCGCGTCGCCAACGAGATCGAGAGCCTCAACGCTCGTGTCGCCTATCTCTGTAACTAAAGACCTCAACCCACCTCTTCTCATCTTCGCTCTTCTTATTTTGACCTCTGATGCGATGATATACTCAAATGCCATCTTGGAAAAAAAGATTATCTATATTCTTGCTTACTTTTTGACCTCTGATGCTGGCTGTTTAATCATCTAAAAAAGGAAAGGAAAACGCCATATATCGATGCATGCAGGATGAACACCATCAATATAATTCCTCAAGTAGTCAGACAGAACGTGTAATTTCCCTCTACGTTCACCATTGCCACCACACCGTCTCATCGTCCTCCATGGGGGTGGGGTGGAGATGCTGGGAGTGGTAAACACAAAGCAGAAAGAATGACGGGAATTTGGTATTGCTAATTAATCAAGTATATATATATATATATATGTATGTATATATATATGTATATATATGTATATATGTATATATGTATATGTATATATGTATATGTATATGTATATATATATACATATGTACATATGTATATATATATACATATACATATGTACATATGTATATATATATACATATACATATGTACATATATATATTATATATATACATATGTATATATATATATGTATATATATGTATATTATATATATAATATACATATATATATACATACATATATATATATATACATATATATATACATATATACATATACATATATATACACATATACATATATGCATATACATATACATATATGCATATACATATACATACATATACATACATACATATACATACATATACATACATATACATACATATACATACATATATATATATATATATATATATATATATATTGCAAAGGGTAAGTGCCGTGATAAACTAGCTGACACCTTTGAGTAACGATGAGAATATGCAACTGAGTATTCTATGTGAGGCTTAGGTGATAATTTTGTTTAGCTTTATCTGGATTGCTTGTATTCCTTAATGACTAGCTTCACTGGAGATTACTGAATAATGATGATAATATGCAACTGAGAATTCTATGCGAGGCTTAGGTGATAATAACACTCACTTTCTTCTGATTTTTAGATTGCTTATTGGAATACATGAATCACTTGTGTTGCCTAGTGAAACCTATGATACCCTTTTGTTATCAGGCAGATTGCTCCTTACTTGCCATATGCTCTTTTAGAGTTTATCATATACTTCTCCAAGTTCTAAGAATTTCTAACCTTCTGCTTTCTAGTGTTCATAATCATTTTTGCACTTCTCTTTTACTTGGTCTTTTCATTAAAATATTTTCTTTCTTATAATGTAAGGTCGCTTTCATGCATTTGAGATGGCCCATAATTTGGATCCTAAATCAGATAAGCGTGGTGTTCGTCAATTCAAAACATATCTCTTACATAGGCTGGAAAAGGTACACACGTTGTTGACCAAGAATTTCTACAAACATTTAGATAGTCTTCTTTGTCTACTGAAATTATGTTCACTTATTTTTGAACCAGCTAAAATAATTTAATTGTGTAATCAATCTAATTAGTGTATGTATTATTCATTACAATTTTCATATAGCCAACTTGGAGATTTAACAAATTACAATAGGTGGAAAATGACATCGTAAGCATCTAGCATTGTTTCATCTTGTACAAGGGGACTCAAAGATAAATTTGATTAAGGATACAAAATGGTGGTTTGAGTGTGTTGATTGATTTTATTGGACAGTGGGCTCGTTTATCTATAGAATAACAGAAAATCAATCTAAAGAAATATCAATTGACTGAAAACAGTTCAAAAATTGGAACCAGTGAAAACCTGGCCAAAACTTGTTGGAACAGGCGAGTTCTCTAGGTTTAGCTGGACCTCTCTGATATGCTGACTTGGGTTAAGTTGGGATATGTTCAATTTGACTTGAATTTGATGCTGAAAATGGTTGAGCGCATTTAAGTTCAGTTCCCCAGAGATGTAATTGATTTTGGTCATGTCTTTCATATTTTAAAAGTTGATGACAATGATGTTTAATTTGGTTGAACTCAAATCTCAATCTGGATTGGTGGAACCTGCAAATTATAAGGACTCCTTGCATTAGAGGCAGTGTTGTCAGTGACTCCTTGCATTCCGCACTTCCTCTGGATTTAGGACTGCGACGTGCTTGGAGCTCTTTTGAATCCTGGCGATCTTCTTTGTTACCCAGCGTTGAAACGCCAGGGGTCATCTGAAGAGGATTGCCTAAGGAGGCTTGCCCAAGAGGGTGAGGCTTTATGTGCTTACATGTGGTGTAGCAGTGTGAGTTTGGCTTTTGTCGAAGGGAGGAGAGGTTGCTCTCAAAGAGGGAGATGGCCCTTCAGTAGTGGGGCCACTGGAGGAGGAGCAGAGGGGCGGAGGATTAGGCAGTTTCTTTAGAGGAGGAGTGGGAGCACTTGTCGCTGGCGGGGAAGACATGGCACTCGTCGCCATTCCTTCAGTGATGATTGATTGATTCAGGATTAGGTCATTCTTCTTTGATAATATATTTTTAAGCATTAAATG
The DNA here is from genome assembly GCA_004837865.1 of Musa balbisiana. Classification (NCBI taxonomy): domain Eukaryota; kingdom Viridiplantae; phylum Streptophyta; class Magnoliopsida; order Zingiberales; family Musaceae; genus Musa; species Musa balbisiana. The sequence goes on along the minus strand of CM017191.1, from coordinate 32,302,869 downwards.
TCATTTTGATCACCAAATACTGTAGTTTCATTAAATAACCTATCTATGGCAACCTGAAGACTTGATCAATTGGGTTGGCTAGGCAGCCTTGATTCTCTGGTCATATTGAGGCTAAACATAAGATTTCTTGATTAAAGCTTTCCAAGAATGTGCCAATTCAATCTGATCAGTAGGTTATGTCTTTTGTGTCTTATAGGGATTTTTGATCTAATCACAGGTTAGATATTTGGTGACCCTAAGTAGTCTTACTTTACAAATTTAATTTAACTCTTTGAAGTTTGAACTCTATGGACAAGATCGTCCGAATCCCTAGGTCTGGCCATTATCAATTTGTCCTATCTTATGTATAGTGCTTATGTATATATATATATATATATATATATATATATATACACGAGGCGACGTCGCCTCGCGTGGGAGAAGGAAAAGGCAATGCGACGTCGCCTTTTATAATATATATATATATAAATAAAATCTTTTATATGTAAATATATATTTATTAATTTATATTTATATATAAATGAGGCGACGTCGCATATACCGAACGGTATACTGCTCGTTATACAGTATCGTACTGTACCGAGCAAGTGTCGAAACTCCGATATAGTATGATATTCAATCCTTAGATTAAATATGCTTGAAAATTTATAAACCAAGGATTGACATTTCGTACCGTATCGTAGTTTCGAGCTATGTTCGGTACGGTATAGTACGGGAATACCGAGCGGTATGTTTAAAAAATATTAAAATTAATTTTAATATTAAATATATAAAAATATATAAAATCACAGAAATATAAAATAGCTAACGATGGTGCGCTTAAAACGATATTAAACATATTATATTTAAACGATTTTAAATATATAAAAAATATGTAACTTAGCAATGCTCGCCCGAACCCTTGCCAAATAGTTGCGATGTCGAGGGATGACAGTGGGTGCCGCAGCGAAGGAGCGGAAGAAGAAGAAACTTCTTCGGTGTCGAGAGATGGCAGCGGGCGTCGTAGTGACGGAGCAGAAGAAGAAGAATCTTCTTCGGTGTTGAGGAAACGATGGTAGTGGGCGTCGAAGAACTTTGGCGTCGAGGGAGCGATGGCAATGGGCGCTACAGTGAAGGAGGAGGAGGAGGAGGTAGCGCCATGTACTATTTCTCGAAGCTGCTCCCTCTTTCTCCCTCTTCTTCGAACGCCTCTTCTTCCTCGCCATGCATTGTCGTAGTCGGGCTGATACCGCCTGGTAGCAGGCGGTCCGTGTGCCGGTCAGCTGGTGGACCGGTATGTACTACCCGGTATGGGCGGTATCATTTGGTATTGCAAACCTTACTATAAACTAAAGTTCTTGAATATGTAAGAGAATATAAATTTTCATGAAAAAGGTTGATGATCAGTTATGCATATACTTTACTGTGACAATTTTAATGCTAAATGATAAATATGTCTTCTAAGTGCTAAATTTTCAAAACCATCAAACATTGGGTGTATCGTTAAATTTTATGTGCGCAAAGTTGATTTTTGTTAAATTGTGAAGGTGATATGTCCTTAAAATTATCCATAGAATTGGCTATAAGGACAAAAGAAGCAAAAGAAAAGCGATCTATTTAATGCACAAAAGAACAATGTTTTTCAAATGCTAAGATGGTTACCTGTTATATATGATTGCGTGAATAATCTGGATTTCGCTGTTCCAGTTTTTGATTCTCTTTTTAAAGAAGTAAAATTATGGTTGTTGAAATAAAAAATAAATTGGAGTGTCCCTTTACGACTAATCAAATATTGTTATCTGCTAAGAAATTTCCAAAGAAAGAACGAAAAGATTATTGGCGCTAGTACGCTGACTTGGGTTAGACCACCATAAGATCCAAACAATTAGGTTGTTGTGGCAGCTTGAGAGCTCGAAGGATTGGCTTTGTTCTTTTTTACAAAGGATAAGTGGCGAAGATGATATTCAATCTCAATATCTTACAAAATTTATTTGATGAGATTTTTGAATCCTCAACTTTTAGTAAGTGAATATTGTATACTACTATTATACGCATGGTATGCAATACCGAATGGTATCGCTCCGACGGCATATCGGTATGCGGACCGCTTGGTACTGGTACAATGTTACAGTAAGGAAGAAAATATATAAAACTGTTCGGTATACCCTGGTATACCGCTCGGTACGCCGGTACCGTATCGTACCGAGCCAACCTCGAAACACCGATACGGTACGGTATTGCATACCTGGATTATACGATGTAAAAATTATCAGACAAAGTCTTGAGCTTTGAACCACTAGTTAATGGATATTATATACTATGTCCATAAGTAGTAAGTGTGTTTATTACGATCATATCTTAGCTGTAAAAATTATTGGATGTGATGTACACTAAAATCCTTATTTAGAGTACAATGTTGTCTTAAAATTTGTTTTTTAACTCCATCTTGTCAATTGAATAATAATGACAAAAATAGTTTTTAAATAAGTGGGTTTGGTACAATGGGACCAACCCCAAAGAATTGTAATTTAAGGTTCTAATTATTGTTATTCGCTTGTTTTTTAGGCTTAAAATTGTTTTTGCTGTAGGTGGTTTGATTTAAAAACATGTATAGAACATGAAAAAGAGGCAAAAAGGGCTGTAGGTATGCCAGGTATAAAGCTTATGATAACTTTTATGATATGTTAGGGACTAAGTACGAGAAAATGATATATATCAAATTGCTAAAGATAGGAAAATAAAGAATAAAAATTTAGGTAATATTTGATGTATTGAGGCTGAAGATCAAAAAGTACATATTAATGATAATGATTATTGATAAAATTAAGAAAAGATGTAAAAATATTTTTATAAATTATTTAATGAATATTTCATAAATATCTAAATCCTATGTATCGATAACAGTGGTAGTTTTATCAATCAGAGATTTGTTCTTAGAATTAGAGTAATTGCGGTTGAGAAAGCCCTAAACAATATGAAAGGAGGTAAAATTGTGGGATCTTAGTGTTGGGTAGTTAGGAGACAACATATATAAAAAATTTATATTGCTAAAATGTGAATACTGAGGTAGTTGTGCAGAATTATTAGTAAAAATAGGAAATGAAAAGTTTTTATTCATGAATAATTGGGTATGGAGACCTATAAATGTTATAGTTAAAAGATGTGAAAGTATGAATATTAGTGTTGTGAGAAGAGGTAGAGGGTGACATGGAAGATTTTTAAGAAATTATGGATAAAGATTTAAACATTCTTAATTTAGATGAATTATGACTTTTTGCAGAGCCCAATGATGACAAAATATCTAATATAATTTAATCGATCCCAAACAGTTGGGAGTATATGAGATTGCCTACTATTACTTGTTAAACATATGAGCTTTTTATTGTCCTGCAGGATGAAGTTGAAGTAAAGCCACAACTTGCCAAAAATGATGCGAAAGAAATACAAAAGTTCTATCAGTATTACTATAGAAATTTCATCAAGGAAGGCCCTGCCAAAAGCAAACCGTAAGCCTGTCATGCAAGACTTTTTATGAATTTGTTGTAACTAGTACTTTTTTTGGGATACTATCCTCAATTTTATGGCTTGTCCTAATTATGGAACTGTTCAGCGAGGAGATGACTAAACATTATCAGATTGCATCTGTATTATATGATGTGCTGAAAACTTTAGTACCTCCAGATAAAGTTGATGATGAGGTTTGTATTGACTATTGAAAATATATGCAGTGTGCATGTTTTTCCTTCATTTAGTTTTATTTTCTATCTAATATTAGCTGCACCTGTTACTTGCAGACAAATAGGTATGCTAGAGAAGTCGAGAGAAAGAAAGGTCACTTTACACCCTATAACATTCTTCCTCTTCATCTTTCTGGTGGTGCATCTGCAATCATGGAGCTTCCAGAGGTAAGTCACATAGTTTTTCTTCTTGGTTACTCAGTCACTAGGTAATTATGCTAGATTCACTTTTAGTCTTCATTCTCTTGTGATTGCTTGTCCACTTCATGCTGTGGCACTTTTTGTCTTGAGCCTCTGGTGATTACAGATAAGAGCAGCAGTGAGTGCACTACGTAATGTGGATAATCTTCCATGGTCTAGACAACAGCCGTCTACCAGTTCACAGCCTGAAGCTGATGGAATCCTGGTGTTTGACGATGGGGAAAGTTCTGTTCATGATTTACTCGACTGGCTTGGTTTACATTTTGGTTTTCAAGTAAACACATAGTTGACTTATCTAATGTTGTCATTTGTATTATACTTATGTCCCATCTTTTGATAATTTAACAAATGCAACTTGTTTAAATGTAGAAAGGAAATGTGGATAATCAACGTGAGCACTTGGTTTTGCTACTTGCAAACATTGACATAAAGGAAAAGGTTCTGGAAGAATATTTCCTGGTAATTGTCTTTCCATAATGTTCATGTCGAGAATTTCATCATTTATATATTTCTCTGCACATTCATAACTTGGAAATGCTGTTTACAGTTGGATGCCAAAACGGTGCAATCTCTGAAAGAGAAAGTCTTCAAAAATTATACTTCATGGTGTAAATATTTACAACGTAAATCGAACATTCGACCATTTTTGCATGGTTCGATGCATCAAAGGTACAATTTTGTGAGTAATATCTATACATTAACCAAGCCTTATGATCTGATATCTGCATTTTTATCATCTTTTAAACAGGAATCTCAGTGATGCTCAGTCACAACAGTTGGACCTTCTTTACATTGGATTGTATTTTCTTATTTGGGGTGAGGCTTCCAATGTTCGGTTTATGCCTGAATGTCTGTGTTATATCTTCCACCACGTAAGTATTGTTTAAATGCCAATAATAACTGTTGTCTTGTGAAGCATCATATGTTTATTGGTCCATTTAGCTAACAAGTGTAGAAAAACCAACTTTGGTGTATCCTGCTATTGCTGATCGATTTTGTTCTGTCTTTTGACATTTCATGTTTGTATCAATCTTTGAAACCTCAGCTGGAGATGATAAATCTAATATTCAACTGAAGTTGTTCAGCCATTAAAAGTTTCATGTTTAAGTTTATATATATATATATATATATATATATATATATATATATATATATATATATATATGTTTGTGTGTGTGTGTGCATGCGCATTTCTAACAATATAATGGTGTAAAAATTCTCTTATCATGAACTGAGGACAAGAAAACATAAATTAGTGGCATCCAGTTTGAACAACAAGAACAATATAAGGTTAAGCACATGCTCTCCTTGTAGCTTCAATAAATTGATATGCAACATGTAGCTAGAAAACTTAATTAAAGAAAAGTTCCACTATCATGAGATGCATGCTTATATCTGGAGGGACCTTACAAAAAGGGCTTGTTTGTTTTGTGCTTATTTAACTTACAAATGGCTAGATTGCAGAAATCTTGACACCTCTTTTGCTATCACCATAGGCCAGGATGATTAGAGGTATCAGAATTATACATGTGTGTTGATTCAACTTTGCTTTTCCACTTTGCCATCACTTGGTAGAGGCTAGTAGGGTAGCACAAGAACCAACTCTGCTCGTTATCATATTCTTGCATTGTGTCCATTTTGACTTTTCTTTGCATGATATCGGGTAACACTACTAAGTTTTAAGTACCATAAAATTCCCATGTGTCCCTTATTTAACATATTTAATATCAATTTTTAATACATGTAATTTATTTTGGAATTAATGTATTTAATGACATTTATCTTGGAATAAATACATAATTCATATTTAGTTCATTTTCTCATAGAACTAATTTTTGCTATATGTTTTTTTTAATGCATCTATGTTGATTCATCTTCTCTTGGAATGTGTTTGATGATAAGCAGACTATTTTTATTTAATTCCATTTCCATTGAATTAATTATTTTTCTTGAAATTTGTTTGTTATTAATTGCAATATTCTTTAATATATTTTGTGTACAATAATCCATGTTTAGCATAGACATGCAACTACTTGTTTGAATATTAAAATTGAATGTAGATTATCAATTTGATATTGAGTAAAGCTATGTTCGTACTTGTATAAATTTTTTATATATTTTTTCCAAGTGCAGCGAATGGAGGACAGGTTCATTAGATGGTTGATCACAATCATAAAAACTTGCTGTGATATATATCGAAATGGTTCATGAGAATGCTAGGAAGCTACTCATAATAGGTTTATGATTGTTCTAGGGTAAGTTTGGGACTAGAGAAAGAGAAACATTTTTAGGTTTGTTGGAGATAGGAAAAGTATGTGTAGAGATTTAGGTGACTTAGATGCTTGAAATGCACACCGAAGAGATCTTGGTAGTGATATAGTGGTATTAAAGTAAAAATGGAGAAATTACTGTATAATTTATTTGATGAACAGCCCATGTATAATCTAATTAGGAGCTAGAAATTGTGATATGATATGGAACCAAAGGCTTGTATGACATGTTAGGACAGGCCAGCTAAAATAAGATTTAAAAGACGATGCAAATGCATACATGTGTGAGGCCTAATATCATCCCTATTAAAGTTTGGGAGATTATTGGATAGGTTGTTTTAAGTAGTTTACTAATTGTTACTACTGATCTATAAGAGTAATGAATGTATTCAAAGTCGATAAAATTATCAGGGAACTGGATCAGTGAGGCGTACCATTATTCCTTGGAAGAAGGTAACGACACAGAATTTAAAATAGAAGAGGGCTGTTTTGTGAAAATCAATTTTGGATTATTTCAAGAAGACAAGAAAAAAAAACCAATTAATTTTGGATGCAATTAATGAAAAAAATTGTAAAAGGAATTAAGATTTACACATGATTTTATTGAATTAAAGAGGCATTTTGGAGTGTTGTGGAGATATAATGTTGTGGTATTCAGAAAAAGGATATAAACTAGTTGTTAGTTGTCAGATAGTTGGTATTTCTATTCTTTTAGTAAGCTTTGATAGAGGACAAAATGAGAGAAAACCAAAAGATAGTATAATTATATTAAAGGGATAGGTAGAATGAGACATCAGAAAAAGCTAGCTAGAAACAGTAAAAAAATAGACTTGAGTGTTCTTAATTTAACTAGGGATATAACCTTACATATAACTCAATGATGAGAAAAGATTGTTGTAGTTGACCCTAAATTGTTGGGATAACTTTTTTACTATATGCTTTGTTGATAACATGATTTCTAAATATCATGTTGGGATAAACCACAGAGGGAAGCTGTGGATAAACTACAAAGTATACCATATCTTATACTTTGTGGAAATTCTGTCGATGCTTGCTGGCGTTCCTTTCTACCAAACAAGTATCTATTATGAACTTGTTACTTCTACCTTTGCTGGACTACTGTGGCATTTTATGGACCTTATATCAAGTTATTCTCCAATTTGAGTAGACAACCCTCCTATCATGGTATGCTCCATTCAGGAGAATACATACTAAATACTTAACTCAGGAGACAACCCTCCTATTAATGTATTCTCCAATTAGAGGAAAATTAACCTATCAAGAATTAAAGAAAAAGAAATTCACTACCAAACTATGATAATTCATAATTCTATTACAAGTTTACAACTATGAAATAGCCGTTACCAAGATATATGTTCTAGGGGTAAAATAGGCCATATTTATATAGTAAACTAATATACCTTGTGGGGGACTAGTTTCTTTTCTGGAAATCTTGGAATCTCACAAAATTCCATCTAAACACATGTATATAGCTCTCTATAAATCTCACCCCTGATGACTTAAGGGCTTTCCCAACACTATTTATAAAAAAATAGGACTTATATGAATACAACAAAATATGACTTTAATCTTGATCCAATGTAGCAATTGAAATGAAGACTAAAATTCATCCACAATAATGGAAAAAATAAATCTAACCACAAAGTATTTGTCTCGGACCAACCAAGTTGGGACCCCCAGAGGGAGTTGTGTGACTACCTTGTAACAGTTTCCCGCCTATCATATCCTTCTTGCCTCAAGATGGAGGTCCTTGTGCATGTAAAGGGACAACAATCATCTGCTTCTTTCTCTTCGCTTTCATTTCGCTAAACTTAGTACAATGTAAACATTGCAGAAATTGGTCTCCAAGTCAAAGAAGAAAATCATTTAACTGCTTGTATTGTGACTGTGGTGGCGAATCAGGAGGCTCCATTGTGTTAAAATTTCAGCGAGTTAGTTTGCCTTGACCTCTAAAATATCCATCTTCAGTTCATTGTAGGCTGCCGAAGATTGTTGGAGACCTTTGCACTCTTTAGATAAATTATAAATTTGTTGCTGTTATGTTCTCCTTTGTAGTCCTTGGTTGTTGTGTTTAGTGTCAAGGTTGTTTCATTAGAGGTCAAAACACAGTTCGAATTGGATCAAAATATGAGGTATGAAAACTAAGCCTTCTGATCAGTTTGCCAGGAAGGCTTCCCATAACTGATGAATTGCTGTGTGATGAAGTATGTCCCATTACCTGCTGTGATCACGTGGGTGCATCAAATTCCAGCAGACTGACAGTCATCATAAAATTGCTCATTGTACTTTAGAGGTTTTGGTTTTGGTTGTTCATTAAATTTTTTTAGGAGGGGGTGTCCAAAAATTTGTTTAGAGACATTGTCATTGCAAGAAGGTGCCAGCAGCACTATCACTGCAGGAGGGTACTCTATTCACTTCATGGACTAAATACTGTCCCTGGAAAGCCTGCAATTCTATACTTACCATAAATTTATAACAATATCTATATGCATTCATCATCAAAATTTGAGTTGGGTAAGAAATTTTGGAGACTTCCATTTAGATATACATAATTGTCATAAACTTAGTTATAGTATTGTGGGGGATTGTACTTAGTTATAGTATTGCAGGGGATTGTTAAAGAAGATCACCTTTCTCATATCAAATGATGAGATATGACCTGCCTATTTGGTTTTCTCTAATTCAACGAGTGTGGACCTTCCAAAGATATAAAGAAAGAGATATTGTACTACTAAATGACAATAATTCTACTTGAACAATCGATAAGACAATATTAAGACCTTTAAGACATACAATATGCAATATATGCAGTAAACTAAGCAAGAGTTTTCGTTTTGAGAAATCTCTGAGACCTATAAAATCATAGCCAAAAACATATTTATGACTTTCTGAAAATGTCAAAACATCCTTTCACACTGACAATATACAATATATGTCTTAAACTAACGCAATTTTCTTTTCTAAATTCTATGGAACCTGTAAAATCATATCCAAAAACACAACTACAACTCTCTGAAAATGACTATTAATGGCTTGAGGACTTTCCAAACCGTGTCTATAATCAAAATATTGTTATAGATGAGAATACAGTTCAACATATGAATTTACATATCAACTATAATATTAAAAAATAACCATAAGAAAAGCAAAAAAAAAAAAAAAAACAGTCCATCTGAAAGGTCCCTGTCTAGGTCAACCAAAGTGGAGTTCTCACAGCGGTGGTTTTGGTATTGACTGCTTCATGGCACAAGGCTAAATAAGTAAATATTTAAAAAATGGACTCATAAATCTATATCAGATGTTCTTTTTAGCTTGAAAAAAATGTTGTTATGGAAAAGTGGAAGAAAGGAATAACATAATTAGACCAATAAGGCTATCTTGGCAAAAGTACTTTTATATGCTTGTAGCAAAAGTACTTCTATATGCTTGTAATTCTAGTGGCTTCTGTTGACACTTTTTATCTACATTTGGCGCCAGTTTACTGTTTTTCTTGACACCTCATCATATGTGGGTGACACAAGTGAATCCTATGAATAAAAAAATGCCAAAAAGATATATATCTGCCATCAGACATACCAGCACATTAAGTCTGATCGGATTTTTAGGATAAGAGTTTTGTTTAATGTTACTTAAGGATCTTGTTATGTGTTTTCTTGCCTCCGATAGACAGCAATCTAACTGGCTCTTTTGATGAATCAAATAAGATGGCGGATGAGCTCTACGGAACTATATTTGGCAATGTCGAGTCTGCTAGTGGAGGTGTTTTTGAACCTGCATATAAAGGTGAAAGGTCATTTTTGCGGGATATTGTGACCCCCATCTACAACGTCATGCTTAAGGTACATATAGGCTCCTACATTTCTGATTTCCTCAGCTCAACTAAGTTCTCATCTAGTTATCGGGAGTATGATTTTTTTTTTCCTGAAAAATAGCCAACAATGAAATCTCTCTATTTCTTCTAAAATGCAATAGGAAGTCCAAAGGAGCAAAAGCAGTACTCTTAGCCATTCACGATGGAGAAACTATGATGATCTGAATGAATATTTTTGGTTTGTATCCTTTTTATTCAAGTTGTGTTACTTAAGCTGTCTAGAAAATAAATATCCTCTTTTGCAGGTCCAAGGATTGCTTTGATAAATTGGGATGGCCAATGGATACTCGCGCGGACTTTTTCGCGGATTCAGTGTCCATACACCCAAAAATTGATGATAAGTTTTCTGCAGATTCAGAGGCCATACACCAAAAAACTGAGGTTAAGTTTTTTGCAGATTCAGAGGCCACACACCCAAAAACCAAGTTTAGGGTTTGTGCCTGCATCTAGTGATGACTTCTGTTAGTTTTTCCTTTAGGTCAAATTTCAAATACTGGTTGGGTTGGTACATGGTGACCGGTATTGACCAGTCTGATCATGGATAAATATAAGACCATATAGGTTGGTACTAGTATCGATTGGAATTTCGGTTCGAAATTGATACCAGTCAGGAGCCATATTGGTATAGTACTTGTTCTGTAGTGTATCAAGTGTTGGGGCGGTTGGTACGGCCAGACTAGCAGTTGGCAAAGTAGGAGGCAACGGAGGAGGAGGAGAGGCAGCACTATGCAGATGTCATCGTATTTTTTATGGATATGGCTAGGAGAAATGGTTTATTGCTGTCAAAACTATGACAGAAATAGATCACATTTACATGTTAGGTGGAGCAATGAACATGTAGCTGGGACTGGCTGACTGTTCTAGTGGTTCTAGATGAGTCATTTTTTAGGAATGCAGAATATGTGAAGTGCACTTGCCTAGAGTTACCATATTATGTCTGTCCAGAAGCTACATAAGGTATTGAATGACTGGGTAGAGATGTCTGTATGCCTAGAGGAACTTTCTCTGAGGAAGAGAATGGTATTAAAAGCCATTTGTTGTATGGTACTCAAAAGGCCAGCATTGCTAGGTTGAGAAGAAGAAATAATATATCCTTGGGAAGAAAAGTAATGGTAATATTTGAGGGTAGAGGTTCCAGAAGCTCTATGATTTGATGGTTGGATGAGTGATTGAACTCAGAATTTCTTGACGATTTTTTGATTCAAGAAAGATGATCAAAAATAGATTTGTATCAACACATTATGTAAAACAGATAATCCATGAAAACTTAATTACTGAATGTTCCTTTATCACCATGATAATTCTTTGTCCAGTACAAACTTATCTTCACATATATTAAGTGGTGTGAAGTGTGAACTACTTTGATTCCCTAAATTAAGTGGTGTGGTTGTGGATTCAGAGGCCATACACCCAAAGACTGAGGTTAAATTTTGTGCCTGCATCTAGTGATGGCTTTTGTTAGCTCTTCCTTTAGCTCATGTTTCTAATACTGGTTGGGTTGGTACACGGTGGCCGGTATTTACCAGTCTGATCAAGGATAAATATAAGACCATATAGGTTGGTACTAGTATCGATTGGAATTTTGGTTTGAAATTGATACTAGTCAGGAGCCATATTGGTATGGTACTGGTACTGTAGTGTATCATGTGTTGGTATAAATTGGCGGTTGGTACGGTCAGACGAGCAGTAGGCAAAGTAGGAGGAGAATGAGGAGGTGGAGAGGCAGCACTATGTAGATATCATCATATTTTTTATGGATATGGCTAGGAGAAATGGTTTCTTGATGTCAAAACTATGACAGAAATAGATCACATTTACATGTTAGGTGGAGCAATGAACATGTAAGCTGGGGACTGTCTGACTGGTCTAGTGGCTCTAGATGAGTCATTTTTTAGGAATGCAGAATATGTGAAGTGCACTTGCCTAGAGTTACAATATTGTGCCTGTCCAGAAGCTACAGAAGGTATTGAATTACTGGGTAGATGTCATTATGCCTAGAGGAACTTTCTCAGGAGGAGAGAATGACATTGAAAGCCATTTATTGTATAGTACTCAAAAGGCCAGCAATGCTCGGTTTAGAAGAAGAAATAATATATCCTTGGGAAGAAAAGTAATGGTAATATTTGAGGGTAGAGGTTCCAGAAGCTCTATGATTTGATGGTTGGATGAGTGATTGAACTCAGAATTTCTTGACGATTTTCTGATTCAAGAAAGATGATCAAAAATATATTTGTATCAACACATTATGTAAAACAGATAATCCATGAAAACTTAATTACTGAATGTTCCTTTATCACCATAATGATTCTTTGTCCAGTACAAACTTATCTTCACATATATTAAGTGGTGTGAAGTGTGAACTACTTTGATTCCCTAAATTAAGTGGTGTGAAGTGTGAACTACTTTGATTCCCTAAATTAAGTGGTGTGAAGTGTGAACTACTTTGATTCCCTAAATTAAGTGGTGTGAAGTGTGAACTACTTTGATTCCCTAAATTAAGTGGTGTGAAGTGTGAACTACTTTGATTCCCTAAATTAAGTGGTGTGAAGTGTGAACTACTTTGATTCCCTATAGTGTGTGTTGTGGATTCAGAGGCCATACACCCAAAGACTGAGGTTAAATTTTGTGCCTGCATCTAGTGATGGCTTTTGTTAGCTCTTCCTTTAGCTCATGTTTCTAATACTGGTTGGGTTGGTACACGGTGGCCGGTATTTACCAGTCTGATCAAGGATAAATATAAGACCATATAGGTTGGTACTAGTATCGATTGGAATTTTGGTTTGAAATTGATACTAGTCAGGAGCCATATTGGTATGGTACTGGTACTGTAGTGTATCATGTGTTGGTATAAATTGGCGGTTGGTACGGTCAGACGAGCAGTAGGCAAAGTAGGAGGAGAATGAGGAGGTGGAGAGGCAGCACTATGTAGATATCATCATATTTTTTATGGATATGGCTAGGAGAAATGGTTTCTTGATGTCAAAACTATGACAGAAATAGATCACATTTACATGTTAGGTGGAGCAATGAACATGTAAGCTGGGGACTGTCTGACTGGTCTAGTGGCTCTAGATGAGTCATTTTTTAGGAATGCAGAATATGTGAAGTGCACTTGCCTAGAGTTACAATATTGTGCCTGTCCAGAAGCTACAGAAGGTATTGAATTACTGGGTAGATGTCATTATGCCTAGAGGAACTTTCTCAGGAGGAGAGAATGACATTGAAAGCCATTTATTGTATAGTACTCAAAAGGCCAGCAATGCTCGGTTTAGAAGAAGAAATAATATATCCTTGGGAAGAAAAGTTATGGTACGTTTGAGGGTAGAGGTTCCAGAAGCTCTATGATTTGATGGTTGGATGAGTGATTGATCTCAGAATTTCTTGACGATTTTCTGATTCAAGAAAGATGATCAAAAATATATTTGTATCAACACATTATGTAAAACAGATAATCCATGAAAACTTAATTACTGAATGTTCCTTTATCACCATAATGATTCTTTGTCCAGTACAAACATATCTTCATATATATTAAGCGGTGTGAAGTGTGAACTACTTTGATTCCCCAAGTTAAGAATGGACTTTTTTATGATTAAAGTTGGTCTTTCTAACCGTTTTCAATCTGTGATGCTTCTGTTTACATGGAAGAGTATAAAAGTAATCTGTTTGTTCATTTCATACCACTGTTTTATGGCAGAATGACCAATCCCTTAGAGGAAAGAGGAAACCCAAAACAAATTTTGTTGAAATTCGTACTTTTTGGCACTTATTCAGAAGTTTTGATCGGATGTGGACATTCTTTATATTAGCCTTCCAGGTATCTTTCTATTTTTGAGAATGCAAATCTTGTTGTTAGACAAACACCGGTTGATGCATTTTTGTCATGCTGTTACATGCTTTCCCTCAGGCTATGCTCATCGTCGCGTGGAGTCCCTCGGGATCAGTGACAGCATTGTTTGATCCAGATGTTTTTCGAAGTGTTTTAAGTATCTTCATAACTGCTGCACTGCTAAATTTTTTTCAAGGTACAATACTTAGATCTTGAATTTGTTCTTTCTTCGTGTCATTGAACTTTCACATCAGCTGAAGTTAGGGACATTAACTTTGTTCGTGGTATTCTGCTCTGTTTATTCTCTTGATAAAATCTTCATGGACTTTGCAGCTGCTCTTGATATTATGCTTAGCTGGAAGTCATGGGGAAGCATGCAATACAGCCAAATATTTCGATACTTACTAAAGTTTGCAGTAGCAACTGGATGGATAATAATTCTTCCAGTAAGCTATTCTAGCTCTGCCCAGAATCCTACAGGACTCGTAAAATTCTTTAGCAACTGGGCAGGCGATTGGAGAAGTCAGTATCTTTACAGTTATGCAATTGTCATATACATGTTACCAAATTTATTGGCTGCTATGCTGTTCATGCTTCCACGTCTTCGGAGGATCATTGAACGCTCCAATTCGAATGTTATTATTTTTCTCACGTGGTGGGCACAGGCAAGTGTTTACTGTATTCAAAATCTCAAGGGCATGTTATTGGTTCTTGAGTTAGACAAGTTCTTATGAGACTTGTTCTTTATAATCTCAGCCACGGTTATATGTAGGAAGGGGCATGCATGAGGGCATGTTCTCGCTTCTCAAGTAAGATATTTACATCTTGGTTTTTCAATTTCAATTGGTTTTTTGCTCCACATAATGTAACACTATGCTGCTGATTTGGCAGATATACACTTTTCTGGATTCTGTTGCTCATCAGCAAACTTGCATTTAGTTACTATGTTGAGGTAATTGTCATCCAGTTTGCTTCAGGCAGAGAAACATTTAGGAATTGTCGGATAATATGCTTTTATATAGTTGCAAGTTCATTCAGATGATGTCATTTTCATACTAGTGTTGTTTAGTATTCATTAACTTTCTTCTGCACAATGATTGTTTAGTCTTGGAAATATTTCTAAATCAGAAGGTTCTGGCCTTGTTTTCAGTATACAAAAATTTTGTTATGTATACAACATGTGGATGACTTCTTTTAGGTGCTATACTTCCTATTTAGGGATCATTCTTCATAACTCTCTTTAGGTGCTATACGTACTGGTATTTCGACAAAGCTAAAAATTAAAAAAAAACCTTTTTTTAGAGTTTTTTCTCCTAATTTATTGATATATAAATTATATTTAGATAAGAATAATGTGTATCTAAATCATAAATAAATAAAAAGTCTAGTTTATAAGTAGTAAAAGTTGAATTTATCTTTTTGAATCTGTTGAGGACCAACTTTGTCATAAGGGTGTCCATCAAAGGATGTTGGTTCCATTGATCTTGAATCACCTACAATTTCTCTTTTATCCAAATCTCTTGGTTATGCAAATCAAGAGCTTGATTATCACTAATCGCTAATTAGCAATTTTAATAACAACAATGTAAGAAAGACTGGGAAAGAGAGCAAGAATGAGAAAGTTAATGAGTAAGTGAGAGGGGAGTGGAATTTAAAGCCTCAAGGAGGTCCCAGCTGTCACGAATGGTCGTCGTGTACTCGCAATAACTTCATTCAATGAATCGTTCGTCACTTTTGCATGCTTATATAGAGACATGACAGCTTGTTTTGCCTTGGTTGTGTGTTTTGCTTGTAAAAATATATGCTCGAACAGGTTACAACGTTACAGTACGATCGCTCATCGCGTCGGGCCAAAAAGCCCCAAAATGGCTTCGTTTCGCGTGTCGTGGGCTGTTTTCTACAGCCCGCTGCAGCGCCCAAAACGTCAACCATCTCAGCACCCTGGAACCCCCCAGGTGGCACAGGGCTGGATGAGGCTTCGGTATATTGTCGGGCGTTGTAAAACTCTTCACATGTTCGTACGTTAACTTGACGGGAACTTGCCTTCGCGCCCAGCACCCAGTGAGTAGTTGTTTGTGGATTTGCAACTGTTCGTCTACCTTCTAAGGTCCTTGTTTTCCTCATTCCTCTCTTTTTTCCTATGCACACAAGATGCTTGCTGAATTGCTTGTAAAACTTACCTCTTTGCGGGATGTCGGGACTTGTCCAATGCTCGTTTTCAATCTAACCAACTTTCTGTTTTACAGGTTCTTCGGGATCTGTACGAGGTTGCAACTAGGCTAACCCTTTGCGGACGCGTATGTCGCAAGGGCACCTCATGACTTAGGCAATCCCAGCTAAGTCCGAGAAGTTGGTGTAAGGGTGCTTTGCGACTTAAGCAACTCAAGCTAAGTTCGTGTCTTAGCCGCAAGGGTGCTTCAAGACTTAGGCAATTCCATCTAAGTCCGTGACATTGTGGTATCAGAGCGGGTAAGCAATTCGAGCAAGCAGTGAAGGAACTTCGCAATTTCCTCATGGCAGAGCATCGTGGCGAATCAAACAAGACGAGACAAGCCGGAACCTTGCCCCAAGCAGTCGCAGGTGGGCTGCATGTGCATACTTGCTCTTATGCTGTTGGAGCCGCTTTGGAGGAGCGCGACAGCGAATACGAGGAGCGAGAAGTTGGCTACTCTCCGCGAGCGGAGGAGGCGCAATCTGGAGAGCCAACGGGGAAAAAGAGCCATAAGGAGAGACTCACAACAACGGAAACCCGCTTGGATGTCCTTGAAGCGAGTTTCGAGGAACTCTACCATAGCCAACGAAGGCTTCTTGGGGTAGAGAGCTCTCAAAAAGAAGCCGAGTCCTGGATCGACAAGGTTGAGGCCCTAGTCGATCGACTATCAGACGACACCAAAGACTTCGTGCAACATCTGCATGAAGTCGTGGCAGTACTCACTTCCAGGGTGACCATGCTCACAAGGGCATTGAATGCGGAAGGAAGCAACACTTGCGTTGTGTCGCCACAAAACTTGAGGGCACCTGAGCCGCATTGTTATGGAGGTGCCAGAGATGCTAAAGAGCTCGAGAATTTTTTGTTCAACATGGAATAATACTTTCGAGCTACGAGGCCTGATTATGAAAAAACCAAAGTTTTGATAGCAACCATGTATTTGAATTGGGATGCAAAACTTTGGTTGCGAACCCGTTGAGAGGAGATCCAATAAAGTCGGTGTCGGGTGGACACATGGGAGGACTTAAAGCGAGAGTTGAGAACTCAGTTTCTACCTGAGAATACAGAGTTCGCCGTAAGGAGGAAACTAAGACAACTCCGCCAAAGTACTTCAATTCGAGACTACGTGAAGCAATTTTCTGTACTAATGCTGGACATATAGGACACGTCCGAGAAGGATAAGTTGTTCAGCTTCCTCGATGGTTTGAAGCCATGGGCGCAATAAGAACTACATCGAAGGAATGTCACCGATGTAATCGGGGTAATTGTTGCCACAGAAAGACTCATCGACTTTGTTTCCTTTGAGGACCCGGGAAAAAGAAAACAATCTTTAGGAAATCGCTCTTTAAAATATTCTCGTGGGAAGGAGCTCGGGGGTGAACAGAGGAAGAAGAGTTCTCACAAAGGGCCAAGCTCAAAAGGCAAGGCCCCAAAACCTGGCGGATATTTCTTGTGCGGAGGGTTGCACATGGTGAGAGCGTGCCCACAGATGCAAGCACTAAATGCCTTAAAAGCTTCTATTCATCCCCTCAAATCGGACAAGGGCAAGACTGTCCGCTATTAGTTCAAGTAGTTCAGAATCCAGTAGCGACAATGAGGAGTCGTAAGGACCTCGGATGGGAGTAATGCATTTATTGAACGCTATGTGGGGTTAAGTGGGGGATAACTTGAAGGCAAGGCCACAAAATGCAGGAAGTAGTGAGCTGATGTACGTAGACATTAAGCTCAATGGCTAAACGACCCGTGCAATGGTGGACACGGGCGCTACCCACAATTTTATTGCCGATTGAGAAGCAAAGCGACTTGGGCTGATCTTGGAGAAGAACCCAAGTCGAATGAAGGCGGGGAACTCGGAGGCCAAGCGAATTTCTGGGTTGGCAAAGGAAGTTTCTATCCAGATCGGAACATGGAGTGGGAGCACAAATATGATGGCGGTGCCACTGGACGACTTCCAAGTGATTCTTGGAATGAAATTCATGCACGCGGCGAAGTTGGTGCCAATGTCGTTCCTAAACTCCCTATGTATGATGGGAGGTGACGACTCCTGTGTGGTTCCTGTCTCTCGAAGAGAAATTAGGGAACCCCAACATATATCAACATTACAACTGAAGAAAGGGGTACGAAGAGGCGAATTATCATTTGTGGCTACTATGAAGTTAGAGCCACTATACGAGGAGGCCATTTATGGACCTGCTGTGGTAGCTAACGTTCTGAAGGAGTTTACAGACGTTATGCTACCCGAGTTGTCGAAAACTCTACCACCACGCAGAGTTGGTAGAGCTCAGAAAACAATTTGGTGAACTGCTAAGCGGTGGTCTCCTCCGTAGTTCCAAAGGACCATTCGGAACTCTAGTTCTCTTCCAAACGAAACAAGATGGGAGCCTCCGACTATGTGTCGATTATCGAGCCCTCAATAAAGTGATGGAGAAGAACAAGTATTCCATCCCGCTCATCGCGGACTTGTTCGACCAATTGGGCAAAGCCAAGTATTTCTCAAAACTCGACCTTTGGTCGGGGTACTGGTAGGTGCACATTGCTGAAGGCGACTAAGCGAAGACTACCTGCGTGATCAGGTATGGAGTGTTTGAGTTCTTGGTAATGCCTTTCGGCTTAACCAACGTTCCGACCACGTTCTGCACTTTTATGAACCAACTATTCGAAGAGTATTTGGATAAGTTCGTGGTCGTCTACTTGGACGATATCGTCGTCTAAAGCTAAATACTCGAGGAGCAGGTCGAGCACCTTCGGACAATTTTCAAGGTTCTCAGGGAGAACACTTTGTTCGTGAAAAGGGAGAAGTGCTACTTTGCTCAAATGAAGATCTTATTCTTGGGGCATCGAATCGGTGATGGATCCATTCGGATGGACAAATCGAAGGTGCAAGCTGTTGCAGAATGGCGAACTCCGAAGAAGGTGCCAGAGCCGAGATCTTTCCTTGGTTTCGTCAACTACTATCCACTGACGGAGTTGCTGAAGGAGCAGCCTTGGAGGTGGTCTGATAAATGTGAAGCTGCATTCCAAGATCTGAAGATTGCTGTGTTGGAAGAATCGATGCTCAAATTGCCGGACTATGGGGAGGCCTTCAAAGTCCATACAGATGCTTCAGACTTCGCTGTTGGGGGAGTACTCATGCAGGAGGGTCATCTGGTGGCCTATGAGAGTCGCAAGCTCAACGAGACTGAGTGGTGGTATCCGGTGCACGAGAAGGAGATGACAGTGGTGGTCCAATGTCTACGAGTTTGGCGGCACTACCTTCTTGGATCGCGATTTGTGCTGAGGACAGACAACATCGCTTTGAGCTATTTCCGAACTTAGAAGAAACTCTCCCCAAAGCAAGCACGATGACAGGACTTCTTAGCTAAGTTTGATATGATAATGGAGTACAAGCTCGGTAAAGTGGAGCGAGTGAATGTCGTATAATTGGAGGGCTGAGGCCAAGCAAGTCAGTTGCACTCCTACATCCTTTCTAGGATCAGGGATGGACTATACATCGATCCTCAGACAGTAACCCTGATGCAGCTCATCAAAGAAGGTAAGACACGACGATTTTGGGTTCAGGAGGGACTCGTTTACACAAAAGGAAATAGGGTTTATATCCCTCGAGTGGATAATTTGAGCGTGAACTCTTAAGAGAGTGTCACGATTCCTTTTGGGCTGGACACCCGGACATTCACAGAACCTTGGCTCTCGTGGAGTGGGCCTTCTATTGGTCGAAGATGGGGACTATTGTGGAGGAATATGTTCGAACGTGCCTCACTTGCCAACAAGACAAGGTGGAGCAGCAGAAGCCGGTGAGACTTTTGAAGCCGTTGCCTGTACCAGAAAGGCCATGGGAGAGCATTTCCTTAGACTTCATATCAAGCTTGTTGATAGTAGGGGGACTTGGATCGATACTTGTGGTGGTCGATCGATTTTCAAAGTATGCAACTTTCATTGCTGCACCCATACACTGTTCAACAGAGGAGGTGGACAAGCTGATGATGAAGAATGTGGTGAAGTATTGGGGAGTCCCGCACAATATCATTAGTGATCGAGATGCTCGGTTCCTGGGATGATTCTGGACCGAGTTATTCAAATTGTTGGGATCTAAGTTATACTTCTCCATATGCCTACCCTCAGACGGATGTTCAAACCGAAAGGATAAACTCGCTCCTGGAGCAATATCTTCGACACTACGTGAGTGCCAACCAACGAGATTGGGTGAAGCTGTTAGACATAGCCCAATTCTCCTACAACTTGCAGTGGAGCTCTGCGTCTAACAAGAGCCCCTTCGAGATCATTACAGGACAACAATCGTCAACTCCTCACACCATAGCAATCGGGTATACTGGGAGAAGTCCGTTAGCCTATTATTTTGCAAAAGAGTGACACCGAAATACAGATATTGCGCGAGTTTATTTGGAGAAGGCGACTAAAAAGATGAAGTGGGCAGACTTGGGAAGGTGACCGCAGGAGTTCAAAGTCGGCGATTTGGTATTGGTAAAGCTCCAGCCAGCATCACTCCAATTCTTTAGGAACAAAATGCATAAAGGATTGATGTGTAAGTATAAAGGGCCCTTCCCAATTATCAGTAGGGTGGGCAACGTCTCCTACAAGTTGTAGCTGTCGGTGTGGCTCAAAATTCACAATGTTTTTCACGCCAGCAACTTGAAATCCTACCACTCAGATCCGCAAGATGCTTCCCGAAGTGTTCTAACTCGGCTATCCCCCACCAGAGCCTCCTACGAGAAGCGAGTTGAAACCATTCTGGCGGATCGTAAGATTAAGTTACCTAATAGAGCTGAGCAGATCGAGTACTTGGTGAAGTGGCGAAAGCTTCCTCGGACTGAAGCTAATTGGGAGCCCGAAGACGCCCTACGACATGAAGAAGCAATCATCAACAACTACCAACAAGCGTCGACGAGGGCGTCTTATCTTGATGAAGCTTTTGATATAGGAACTAAGGTGACTCAACTTGCGAAGGCGAAGTTGCGGTTAAAAGGCTTTGGCATGGGCCAAGAGGACGCAGATGCATGTACTCTTGAAGAATATGACGTAGTGTTGCCATAATAGTTGTTGCGAAGGAAGCAGTGCACAACAAAGATTGTGCTGGGGGCAAAGGCCTAGTATCCAAACATTGACATACCAACATTAGCGAAGTCGGTGGACTTCGGGAGCTGTTAGGCGATGGGCTATCCTAAAGCTATGCTTCGTCTTAGTGTGACCCAAGAGCAGGTGGACGAAGGTCGATTGCCAAAGGAGCGAACACAATTGGAGGTGGTGGAGGCCTTGCAATGTGCTGGTAAAGGCCACACATGGAGATATTGTAGTTCGAGTTCATCAGGAGGCAATTTGGTGTAGTGGATCACGGTGGAATAGTTTGAGGCAATGCCACACACACGAGAGAAGTCCCGCGAGGGACTTGGTTATACAGAGATATGATCGGGAGCTACTATGAGCTTCACTTCGGTGAACAACACAATGACTAGAAGGGACATAGATTCAAGAAATGAATGCCATGATATTATAAAAGTGGGTCTTCCGTGTGTGCATCGAATTTTGCATCAGATGAAAACCTTAGTCATCAGTATATAGGGACTATGTACCATCGAGAGAGAATTCTAAGTGTAAGTACCAGTGAGTCCTATTGGGGGGGGCTTGAGCATACAGAAGTATGATTAGAGCAACTTGAGAGTTGGACTGCTTCATAGCTCATATTCGCTTAAGGAAGTCCGACAAGTCAGATGACAAGGTTGATTAAGAGAATGTTGCTACCAAAGAAGCTAAGGAGAATGAAATTGGCGTAAGCTCTACAACATGATGGCGGAGGCCATGCATATGAGTTGAAGTGTGTTTTTCCATTGACCAAGAAGAATAATTCAGAGAACATAGAGGTGTTGAAGTAGGTGGTCGAAAGGGGCGAGGAAGTGATGACGAGTCTAGAGGGACTCAGCTACCTAAAACTAAACGTCGGTTATAATGAAGGTGGACTCGGATGAGTGTCACTGTGTCGCAGAGGCGGATCTACCAATCGCGAAGAAAGGGACACAGGTGCGAGGTGACAAATAGTGGGGCCATGGGCATGGCAGCGTTATGATATCGCAGAGGTGGGACTTCCGTGGAGTCATCAATCCCTCACTCTCATGGAGGGAGAGCGCTCGGTCATGAAAGGGGCTGAGAAGGTGGTGAATGCATAGGCAGTCTCCAAGTACCAAGACAAGGCTAAATAGTAGAGGCCAGAGAACTTCGTAAGATCGGTGTCAACAATCTTCTCATCTAAATAGTTAAAAGTCGAGGATTTTGAGTTGATGCAGGAGTGCTCGATCAAGGAACGAAGTAGGTAGAATACGGTACTGTACCTTTTTTACTTAAACGAGTCGACAAAAATGATGGAGAAGATGATGCAATCCCAGAGGCGATTAAAACTATTAGAGTTTTGCTCCAAGTCGGGGTGAATTTTTTTTTTCGGGCAAAACTTCTTACATTCCATAAGTTCGATGGCAATGAGAAGGTGAATCGCAGTAGCTAACTCAATGCAAGGAGTGTAAACACTTTGAGTGTTTCAAAAGTGTGAGTAAAGAGCAGGCTAAGGCTAGTAACTAGCTCAATGCACGGAGTACAACCCTTGAGGAGGCGAGCGAAGTTGAGTAACCTTTGTCTTTTCAACTCCTTAGTGAATAGGTGAAATTGAAGATCCCAGTTCTCTTATTTATTCAGCAGAGGAGCTCTGCACATGTTCGAAGACTTTTTGAAGAAATTTAGCGGAAGACAACAATTGTTAAATCCTCACCAATGGTGATTAGTGCTGTCGAGGGTAGACTGTCTGTTTCATTTCCCAATGAAATACCAATCGAAAGCAAAAGTGGCGCAAACTTACTTGGAGGTGACAACTAAGTGGAAGAGGAATTAATGGACAAATTTTGTGAAGGAAAGAGCCCTAAAATTTCATGGTTTGCGAGGCGATACTCGTTAAGGCTCTAATAGGTATCCACCCAATTCAAGCGACGTAAGATGTTTAGGAAATTGGCCATAATATGGAAGGTCCTTTCCTTCATCTTGAGGATTTGTAGGAACCAAATGTATCAGCACAACTTGACTGACCCCACACTAGAGTCAGAGTCATTGGCGTGTTGAAACAACATGATGGATTAAAGTTCAACTACTCAATAATAGCGACGGTGTGTAGCTGGGAGCTAATAGATGCGTTGTAGCTGGAGTAGAATATTGAAGATTCAGCAAAGGTGAGGTGATGTAGCATCCACAAAGGCTTTGACCAGGACGTCAAAGGAATAAGTGGGGGAGAATGTCACGAACAAAATTGTAAATCAGATGTTTGATATAATACTCACATATATCTGTGTCTTCCGGTTTTGTTTATGCTTTACACAGGTTGTAGTAGGCTTGCAGTAGGCTTGGTTGCCCCTAGTTTGATTGGCTTTTATGGTTGTTTCAGGTTTGTAAATGCAGGTTGTGTGCAGAGGCAAAACTACCTAGAAACAAGCCATTCAGGTAGTCATTTTGGGGGTTTTCTAGCTTCGTCGAGTTATGCATAGTGTTAGTTAGAACAGCATCCAGGAGCTACTCGGGTGGCATATGGTTGGATGAACTTTTGGGGTAGTGTCTAGGGTTGGTTCGCCGCCTTGTTCCGTAGCAGTGTCATGTGAGCACTTGTGGAGATTTTGGATTGTGGTAGACCACCTTAGACCCTTTGTTGTGTGACCATTCAGAGCTTATGAAGTTTATGTTTGTAATTTGCATTGCCTATCAAGTGTTTGTTGAAAGGGTTGCTTGTGGATCCCGAGTTAAATGTCTTCTCTAAACTGTTTTCTCTTTTGTAGGTCCTTAAGGGACCATAAAAGGTTTCGGGGAGGCTGACCTTTAGTGGACAGACACACAAGGGTGCCGCATGAATTAGGCAAAACCAGCAAGTCCGTGATAGTGGTGTTCTGAGTATTGATGTTCATAACTATATGCTAATAGGTGGATGACATGGCATGAGGTCTACTCACTCTAAGGAGAGCAATATTTATTATTTTAAAACTCATGTTTGTTGAGAAACATGATTATTATGCATCACTGAATTGGTTTTTTAAACTCTTTTCCATGAAGCAAGGAATTCAAGCATATTTAGAGTCTCGATCCATTTAGTTGAAAAGTAATTTATGTTAGTGACATCATTGCCCAACTTGTTTTGTTATATGATTGTTGATCTTGTTCCTAAAGTATAAGCTTATCTTTGGGAATTTTTTGTTGATTACGATGAAATATAAATTTACCTTTATTAATATCATTTCTGTGAGATTAGTTTTACACCAACAAACATGCTAAAATGATGACTTTCAATTTATTGCTTAAATTGAGGGAATGCACCATTAAATTTCATGGAATGCCCCAAATCTTAGCCAAAATTTGGCCTAGCTATGTCAATATCACTTACATAGGTTGGTATTGTTTCAGTTTAGCCTGCGACCAATTAAGCTTACCATTCATAACCTTGTCTTCAGCTGATTGTAATGTACAAGTTACACTTTGATTGTAGTACACTTTTCATAACAACTGTTGGTACTTTTTTTAAGGTATGCAATACCGTACCGAATCGGTGTTTCAAGGTTGGCTCGGTACGGTACGATACCGTGTATCGAGCGGTATGTCAGGGCGTACTGAGCAGTATACCTAATTTAGGTGTAAAACCCTCTGAAAGTACCTGAAAAAAAAAAAAAAAAGTTAGGATAGGGTTTTTAAATTAGAAAGTTCTTCCTCTTAATTTTCCCAAATTAGCCTCGATTTAATTCACAAATCGTTGTTTTGTAAAGTTTAGGAGAGCACAAATGTGAAAAAAAAAGAGTTTGAAATAGTTTAAGAGAGTATGAGAATATAATAGAGTGAAATAGAGGAGAAGAAGGGTTTAAATACTACGAGAAAGGGCTCCAATGGTCAATTTGACCGTTGGAGCATTGTATCACTGTTACCGAGTGGTTTTAAATATTTTTTCCTCTTACCGTAGAACCGCTACAGTGTAGCACTGTAGCACGTTCCGTCCGATAGCGGGCGGTCTGTGTACCGGTATGCCGTTGGACTGGTACATACCGCTCGTACCGGGCGGTACCATTCAAAATTGCATACCTTGCTTTTTTTGAGAAACTTCTAATTTTATGCAGTAATAAGCTCTCTCATTAGGGTGAACTTGGAGGGATTAAATGGGATGATCAATTCTAGTTTTCTGTATCTGTACTTTTGATGTTGCACATATGACATATGGAACTATGATCCTAATAGCAACTGTATAATTTTGCTTTTGGCTCCTTTCCATTCAATGATTATGTGATATCTACAATCCAAAGATTATAAACAATTCCATTAGATTGATCGTCAGAGAAACAAACAAGCAACTGCACATATTTTATTTTAGTTTTGATGCTATGATATTTATTACTCCTTAGCTTTGAAAGACATATTCTCATTCAAGAGTTCTGTTGTCAAATACTGTAGGAAGATTGTACATATAATCATATATATATAAGTACTTTTGTTTTCAAAATTTGATGTTTTATTAGTCTTGCTGTTTTCTTAGTAAGCTATGCCTGAATTGTTAGGGATTTCACTTCCGATGTTCTGTTCCTTGTAGATAAACCCTCTGGTTGAACCAACCAAGACAATCATGGATTTAGGAGCTGGAACGTATGAATGGCATGAATTCTTTCCATACTGTAAGATTATAATCAGAGTAATTAGACTATATCTGCTCTCTTTGACTTGTTAGGTTTTATTATAGATCTGTATTGTCATGATGCAGTGCAACACAATATTGGTGTTGTTATAACTATATGGGCACCAATTGTCCTGGTATGTGAATCTTTCACATGCTTTCTCTTTTTCATTTGTGTTTTCCTTTTTTTACTTATATTCACCATCTTCAATTGTTAGGTTTATTTTATGGATACTCAAATATGGTATGCTATTTTCTCTACTATATTTGGGGGTATTCATGGGGCATTCAGCCACCTGGGCGAGGTAAGAAATTATTATTTTGTTTTCTTCATAAAATATAAATTTCAGCAATCTTGTTGCCCCTTACAATGTTTATGTTCTCTTTTAAATATTTTTTCTATACGGTTTTGTGTGAAAATTAGAAATCTTTATCTAATTACTGTGTTCTTGCAACTTGATGACCTTCCATAGATCAGGACATTGGGAATGCTAAGGTCTAGATTTGAGTCAGTGCCATCTGCTTTTACTGACCGCCTTATGCCATCATCGAAGAAGGAATTAAAAGGAAATCAGGTTATTGTAAATTAATTATGTTATTTATACTCTAATTAATCATGAAAGTTCCTCCTTTTTGCAATTTGAATTGGATTTAATCCCAACTTAGTGTTCAGTTATTCACAATTTAAAATAAGAGCCGGCAATTTCCACTTGCTTCTGTTGACTTGTTGCCCAAGCATCAAATTTGCAGGAAGAGATTGAGAGAGGGAACATAGCCAAGTTTTCTCATATATGGAATGCATTCATAAACTCTCTACGGGATGAGGACTTAATCAGCAATAAGTTGTTATTCTTTAAGTTACTTTTACTGGTTTTGTTGACAAATGTTTTACGTATTATATTCTCTCAATTTTCTTGATGTCATTCAGGGAGAAAGACTTGCTGCTTGTGCCATATTCTTCAGGCAATATAGCTGTTGTACAGTGGCCTCCTTTTCTTCTTGCGAGCAAGGTATATGTC
The DNA here is from genome assembly GCA_004837865.1 of Musa balbisiana. Classification (NCBI taxonomy): domain Eukaryota; kingdom Viridiplantae; phylum Streptophyta; class Magnoliopsida; order Zingiberales; family Musaceae; genus Musa; species Musa balbisiana. The sequence goes on along the minus strand of CM017191.1, from coordinate 32,276,048 downwards.
AAAGTCTCTTCTGTTGCTCTCTGTCACTCTATTTGGTACTTGTTTGTTCTAATCATGGTTTGCGAGATTAATAGATTCCCATAGCACTTGATATGGCAAAAGATTTCAAGAGAACAGGTCAAGGGGAGTTAATCAAGAAGATAAAATACGACAACTACATGTTTTCAGCAATAATCGAATGCTACGAGACATTAAGAGATATTCTTAACAACCTTTTGAATGATATGGAGGATCGAAAGTAAGCCAATTTTGTTTTTGTTAGTACTAATTGGTTGTTGGATGGTTTAGTATTGATGCATAGGGTTTCACAGGTAATGAAGAAGTGATATCTTATTCTATTTTTTCAGTGGTAGACATTTTTTTATTAAGATTATTATATAATATTCTTGTCTGCAGAATTATAAGTCAGATTTGCTCTGAAGTTGAGTCCAGTATTGATAATAATAGTTTTCTTGAGAGTTTCCAAATGAGTGAGCTGCTCCAGCTCAGCAACAAATTGGAGAAGCTGCTAAATCTTTTGGTAAATCTTCAGCCATTGATCTGGCTTATTTAGTTCGTTGTGTTCCAGAATACTCCAGATGATAATCATGATGGTTCTCTTAATAAATTTTGTATTTCTGCAGAAACTTGAATATGAGGGAATTGAATCATATAAGACACAGATCATCAATGTGCTGCAAGATATAATGGAGATCATTACACAGGATGTGATGACTAATGGACGTGGGTAAGATATAGTTGATACGTTCTTATCAAATGCTGATGTATGTCCTAATGGCTTCTCTATCCCATATAATTTTGTTCCCTTCAGCATATATGTGAAACCATCTGGGGTAGCAAATGAAGACGAGCGGAAGCAAATGTTTACAAATTTAAGGCTAGAACTAACGGAGAACAGATCCTGGAGGGAAAAGGTGCTCAGTCAATCATTTACCTTTCTTGATGATTATGCATGATGTTATTAGAATTCATTTCGTTCAGGTCACTTAACAGGTTGTGAGGCTCCATTTGCTTTTAACAGTCAAAGAATCTGCAATAAATGTTCCAATAAATCTGGATGCTCGCCGTCGAATTACTTTCTTTGCCAACTCCCTGTTTATGAAGTTGCCGAAAACTCCAAAAGTTCGTAACATGTTCTCTTTCAGGTGAAGATCTCTAACATGATTGTGGCATTGAAGTGGTATAAATGCAATTTTTTTTTTGCAGCTTCAGTGCAGGATGAACTAATATCCTAGCACATTTTTCACTGAGCTAGACATGGTTTATTTTTCAATATCTATAGATGCAATTCCCTTGAACTCTTTTGACGGTCTGCAAATTCTCAAGATTAAGCTGACCTGATTTTGTTAAACTAGAACAGTAATTCTTAATCGTTATTGAATTACTTTTTAAGTTGAAGTTCATTTTTGGGTGCAACACACCACCAAAATGACATAAAAAATTGTTGCCTATATTGTTCAAACCTGCAGTTGAATTCAAACCCAAGGGAAGCGTGAACTGCTTACAATTTTTCCTTTTCAACCTTCCTCATTGTTAGGGCTGTCAACAAGAGGTATCCAGCCATCTACTGGTATAGATGCATAGATTTTTGCAATAGGCTTCTTTTGGACATTTTAAACAAAGAACACAGACTAGAAGTCAAGCTTATCGCAATGTTTGGATATTAGAGAAAGAAATGTATAAACTTTTATGTGGTCCGCATGAATCCTAAGTAACTGATAAATTAGTTTGGTTTCATAAGTTCAGGACAGTAAATATTGTGGTTCACCTTACCGGTTCGTATCGATGTATTGACCAATTATTGGTACAATACGTACCAAGCTATACCAAGCATATTGACACACAGTACATGAGGGCATACTGATGTACTACCCATACCAATCCTTTATTGGAGTAGTACGTACCCCACATATCGGGCGGTATGCCGAACCTTGGTTTCGAAACTGTAAAATGTGTGGCCCAGGTATTTGTTAGAGACCTAAGCAGACGATGGGCTTGGAGGTTCCCTTGATGCTTCTATTCATTGGATATTCTATTCCTTGCATGAAAATGACTTAGATCCATCCCTCTTATATGATCCTCTATTGTGTCCGGAACTGACATAACTTTTGTCATCTGTGTATGGAAGAACCATTGAGGCAGAACTGATCAGGGTTGTCTAAGCAGTGGACCAAGTTGGACCCAAGCCAGTATTTACCTGTCGGATGGTCAACTGGTATGCTGATTTGGCAGTTTCTTGTGGTCCAGTTCCATAACAGGTGTACTGCTGTTATTGCTACAGTATTAGGACAGAATACTAGTATGAAAATAGCAAATGGCTCAATATAGGATCAAAGCTGCTGTGGTAGTAGTACAGTACTACTAGTGCTAAGCTAGTAAATAGGATAAAGCTGCTGCTGCTGCAATAGTACTTGAGTAAAGCTTCTGTGCTAATGCAGTAGCGGTCCTGAACTAGCAAATATCTCTTTACAGGAGTAAAATTGTTGCTGTTGAATCAAAGTTGTCGCTGCTACAACAATTCTAGTATTAACTTAGCAAATAGCGATACATAAGAGTAAAGATTATGCAGACTGCATTAGTTGTAGTAGCACTGTACTACTTAGCTTAAGAATTAGATTAAAAGAAATGGAACAGAAATTTGTTAGAACCCTTGTAGATTCTAAGCTTGGGGTTGATCTCTTTAGGGGATCGGCCTCCTTGAAACTCTATAGGGGTTTCTTCCTCCAAGTTGCTGCACAAAGGCTACAGAAAAGATTCATTTATTGCTTGTCAAAAGAGGATGAATACATGACTATTTATGGGGTTTCTAAACCCTAACTCTTAATAGGACTCCTACTCAATTAAGACTTCTACTCAAGACTCCTAATAGGACTCTTACTCAAGACTTTTATTCTTTTACAACTCCTAATTCTTCTTTAAGAAATAACTTCCAAACCCTAGTTGGCCTCTTCACCTCTTTAATAAGGGTCAGCTTAGGTAGGTTTTACATGAATGCCCCTATCAATTAGGACTCTCTTAGCTAGAGTCCTAACAAAATTCCAAAGACTTTAGACTAAGAATCAATTCCCCAAGGATGAAGGTTTCCTTCCCCCGAGTGTCTTGCATGTGGAAAATGGAGCCACATTTTGGAACAAAAAATATGGTCTCACACCATTTACATATAGCTTGTGAAAACATATTTTAATTCATTCAATCATGTTTTTAAGTACAACTCTTTCTTTCTAACTAGATCCCCAATACAAGAAAGGAAATTTATATTTAAAACAATCATATTATTTCATTTATGGCCAATGAATCATCCTTATATTATTTAGGAAGAATATTAACTTTTTTTTAGTTCTGAAGGTTGTCCTTTTTTGACAAGATATTTGGTTGGTACTAGTTTTCGTTCTTGTAGAATATCTTCAATAAACTATATCTCAAATTTTATCAATTTTCTGTAACTTTTTGTTCTCCTTAGATTATATTGGTAGGTGTAGTACAGATCGCCATATGCCAACTCATTTCAATTATTCTAAGAACAAATTAAACAGCATATTATATATGAGCACAAAATATAGTCACTATATTCATCCTCCTTTTCAAATTTGATTCCCAAGTAGCCACACAAAATAAAGCATCTGATCATGAAAGAGTTCAGGATACTTCTCTCAGACTTCATGGGTCCTCTCCCAAGTAGCTTCATTGACACTGTAATGTTACAATCTAATTCTGGTGTAGTTTTGTTACTTATGAAGTTCATTCCATTCCAGAATCTATATGTTGTACACAACTAAAATCCTCTAGCAACTACAAAGATTATACTATGAGACCGTTGCAGCTTCATGCAACCCCCTACATCCTCTGCTAGCTTGTCCAGGGAATAATTCTTTCTAATGGGACAGAAGCATTTTGACTTAGGTGGTCAACAATCATGCAAATAATGTCATGTCTTAGCCTAGTTCTAAGTAATGATGTCATAGTCTATAGTCACAGTCTCCCATTTTCACTTAGGAATAGGCCGAATCTTTAACTTTCTGGTGAACTTCTGGTATTCTCTAGTCTCCCATTTTCACTTAGGAATAGGCTGAATCTTTAACTTTCTGGTGAACTTCTGGTATTCTCCCTTCATCTACTGGCATACTAATTACTTAGAATTATTTGCAACAGTAGCTCTCTTCATATGTCCTCACTAATAACCTCAATACATCTCGATACACCTTGGTATTGCCTGGGTGTATGACGAATTAGGAGTTATTTGTTCAATAATTGCTGCTGAGTGGATGGTCCTCTAAATATTAATTCAATCATGAAATTCAGTGGATCCATTTCTACCTAAAGAAACTCTAACTTTAATCCCTGATATAGTTCCTTTGCAATGGTCTAAATGTAGGGCTTCCTTTTGACATTTCCTAACTCTTTCTACTAAAAATGCCATCAAATCCACTCAATATTTCTCCCAACAACTCCAATCCCGAGTGTGACAAGCGTTTAAGCACCTATGAGTTATCATTATGCAGGTGGGCTGCAGTTTTTGTAGATCTCTTGCTTAAAGAATTAGCAACAACATTGGCCTTCCATTGTTGATAATTGATACTTCAATCTTAATCCTTGAGGTGTCACCTTCACTGTCCTATGAAGAGAACTGATATTTGACTATCTAGTGATCAATAATCTTCTCATATATTTTACCATAAAGGTAACACCTTTGGATTTTATACTGAAGATGATTGTAGCTAGTTCCAAATCATTGATAGGGTTGTTTTTTCCATCTGTCTATGCTCATAAGTCACAACACTCACGTTGCATCTAAAAACAACCAAGCCCTTAAATCAAGGCTTCACTGATTCTACAAACCCATCATCACCAAAATGGATCACTAACACAAGCGCACTAGTCCACTGGGACTTAAGTTTCTAAGATCTCTACTCACATTTGGGGTCACATTTGTCATCCTAAACAAACTCTACCTTTATTTCTAATGAGTCAAGGAAGTGGCTATCTTTGAGAAACCGTCCACTAATCTTATGTAGTAGCCTACTAGTTCAAAACTTCTATTCTCAGTCAGAGTATATTGTCACTTCCAATCCATCACAACTTCTACCTTATGAGAATTCACATAAATATTTGTATAGATATCACATGGTCAAGGAACGTACCTACATGAGTCAAAATCCACACATGCTCAACTTCACATAAAGTTTTCTTATCAAAGATGTTCAGAGATGTTGCTCATGCTCTGTTGGACTCTTGGACTAGTAGATTCTCAATAAAGACGGTCATGAACTTATTTATATTTTGGCAAAAACCCTGTTCATATTCATCAAGTGCATGAATGCAGCTAGTTAAGCTGAACATCACCAAAATTTATAGTAACTGTACTACATCCTCTTAAATGCCTCCGACTCTAGTTTGCCATTCTATATGGTGACTTGGAGATAGGTGTCATACCTGGTTGAAGTTGAGTAGCAATTCAATATGTTTATAGCGAGCGATCATGATAGGTAATCAAGGAATATACAAAAGGAAGCTTTCTAACAACAACTGAACAACAATGTCCAGCAAATTTTGTTGATTAACTTAGTCACCCAAAAGGAATTCTGGATATTCTTGGCATCAAGGTTTACAATACTGTCCAGTATGGTTCGGTATGGGCGACATTTACTGGTCCGATAATCTATCGACATGTGGCTCATGGTAAATTGGACTGTGTGCCCGATACAAGACCTGTACTATTTGGTACACCCAGTTCATGGCATTTATCTATAATTTTTATTTATCAACTTTTTCAATCTTTTTTGGAAACTCGGTATGTGTTAGTATTAGTGATTTAAAAAGCGCTAAGTGCTAACTTCTCAAAATGCTTGAGGCACTAGGTGCTCGCCCGAGCAAAACGAGGTGCTCTAAAATATTAAAATATAAAAAAATATAATATAATTAATAAAGGGATAAAAAATATCACTAATAGTGGAAAATGGGAAGAGAAGCAACGATGAGAAGTTGGCAACAACAGCGGTGGAGGATTAGTCTAAGACAACCGTAGCAATATTGCGAATGATAGCAATGGTGGAAGCTACGAATGACAACAGTGGCAGCGGCGGAAGCTGCGCAGAGCAGTAGTGGGCAATAGCGGCAACGGACAGCAACGGGAGAAAGACTCGGTCGGCGACAGAGGAAGATTGCAGCGGAGGTAGCGACAGAAAGTGTTGGCGGCGGAGGCAGTGGGAGAAAACGCTAGGGTTGGCTTGGAGTCGCCCGAGCGTGAAAGGTACTTTTGAGGTAAGAAACTATGTTAGTTGGTTCACTCGAACCAACTAACATCTATTGAACTGAACCAAACTTGAAAGTCTGGTTTGATTGCCTTATATGAATCAAGCGCGCATTGTTAATTCGGTCAATTAAATCAACTAATTGCTATTGAACCAAACCAGACTTGAAAGTTTGGTTCAATTGCCTTGTATGAATTGAGCACTTGCCTGAAGTGCTTGACGCCTGGGCTCGGGTGAGCACCCAAGTGGTGCGCTTCAATGTTCGCACATGAGGCGCTTGGGCCTCGCCTCGCCTAGGCGAGCGCCCGAGTGCCTATTTAAATCACTGGTTAGTATATGAACAAAATATGCTGGTAAGGTTTGGACGCATGTTGGTTCCAGTATCCAACATTAAAGTCGTGGTTGGCATTCTTGCATCAACAATCGCTTAGCATGAAGAACTGAAATAATAGGATAATGATTATCCAAGATACCAGCCAAGAGGTGAGAATGTCATGATCTTCCAGAAACAATTGACACTTCCATGATAAGCTGAAAACTGAGACAACCCTTGAATACCTGGCCTATCAATATAAACTAGAATTTATTAGTTAGTTCGCATTTACCAGAATTGGATGATACATTGAATAATAGTCCCTAAGGCATGAGCATCTTGGTGATCAAGAGCAGGAACTCAAGCTTGTCTTCTACATAGTCCATCTCACTGCTGTTGAGGTTGGTGCTGCTGTTGCTGAGACCTCCACAGATGGTCCCTCGACAGTTCACCAGGTTGGTGATGGTCAAAACATTCATATTGTATAAACAACTCTAGCAATTATTGTCTGTCCTTCCAAAATTGAAGCACTTTACCACAATCTCGCATCATTGTTATTGTGGTGGCTGCTTTTATTGTTGTTGATGTGGCAGATGTCTAGCCTTCTTTGGAGGACTTGAGTCTACATCATGAAATGAGAAACTTCCTACTTTGGATGTCTAAGACCTAAAAGACTGCCTCTGATGTCTTTTCAGAGACATCCAATAAAAGATGGCCTCTAATCTTTTTGTTTTTGGTGTTCCTCAATTGGTCACTCAACAACGAGGGCATTGTTGACCATCTTAGCATAAGGAGACAGTTCATGAATAGCCACGTATTTTCTAATGAACAGAAATTTTTGTCGCTCGAAGCGTCTAACCTTCTACTCATTGGGCACCATATGTGAAGAAAAGCAAGACTATTCCATGTGCCACAGATTTGCTGCTCTGTTGGATGTTAATGAGCTCCTACTGCTTCTGACGATGCGAAAGAGTTTGAAAATATTGCTCATAGAATATATCTCTAACTACACTTGTTTACTGCCCACTACCAGCTCTTAGAATTCTTTACCTAGTGGACCACCAAAAGTTGGCCTTGCCCTCCAGAATAAGGTTGCATGCTTTGACCCTCTGTTCACTGGGGCAACTGATTGCTGCAAACTTCTTCTCCACCTTTGCAAATCTAATGTTCCACCAGATTGGACCAAGTTTCCCATCAGAAAAAGAGGGATCAAGCTGCTTGAACTGCTTCAGCTTAGCTTTGGCCCTACTCGAGGCACCAATGTGTCATGCAACAATTTGAAATGTTCTTGTTGGAAAATCCAGCAAAGCATTAAAAAAACCTTGGACAGTAGGTGGAGCTTGTAGAATTGGTGTGGCAGCATTTCATAGCTTGAGGAGTTGGTGAGTCCTATTTAGGCATTTGAATGTTCTCCAATGCCTCAGACGGGGCTTGAGAGACTACATCCTGAGGTATCCTTTGAGCAATTGTATAGGGCTTGGTGGAATAGTGATGCCGGCCCCCACATCCATTACCACTATCATGTACAAGCCATTATCAACTTAAAATTATGTAGCTCCAAAAAAATTATTACCTTATCATGATAAAGCCTTAGTTGCTAAGCTGCCATGGCTCCTTAAGATGCTCCAATACCATAAAATTTGTCATACACCTAGTGCCTTTCCACCAAAGAACTCAAAATGTGCCAACACTGGAAGTAGTTTACCATTACCTAGCAACTATCACCAAAATATTAGAACTCCCACAGTTTAAATTGTCTCAAGCAAATTCAAATAACTATTAAGTGGACAATATGAATCTGCACTACAATCTAAAGATATTGATATGGGATGGTTCGATGATCCTTCCACTTTGATGCTCAATATGACTTTGTTGCACTGAAAAATTGAAACAACTCAACTCGACAACTTTGTTGAGTATAAAGAACCCCAGAATAGAAAGATGATATCAAAGGATAGTGTGTCATGAAAATACTGAAGACTCAACAGATTAAGCACAAAAATAGAATATATATACATATATATCAATTTGCAACATTAATTGCATAGAATGTCATATAGTGGATGTACACATCATATCATCATCATGTTTCAACAATCTAGACATTTGATCTCTTGGGATGAATTACTCCCACATTATTATAGATGGAGAGGATCACTAGAATGAGTAGCCTCTCTCACCTGCTATGGCGGAGACATGCCTCCTCTACCAAGCAAGAGACCATTTACCAAGGAGCAATGTCCTCAATAATTCTTCATCCATGCCCGATCATAAACATGCTTGTATTGTTGACATGATTTTGGCACACCAAATTCAAATCATATATAATTTTTGACATCCTGTTGTTCTTGACTACATTGTTCTGAGCTTGATTCTTTGCAAGTCTGCAGGGTTCTGAATTTGCAATTATGTTGGTTTGGATATGTCTAAAACATACCTGCAATTACACTAGTTAGGCAATATCAGTCGGTTCAGATTTGATATTGGAAATGATAAAATAGATTTTATACTTCTTAGTTTCATTAATGATATTACACTCCATAAAAGGGAACCAATACATCCAATTAAGTTCGATGATGATATTAGATTTATGCGTCAACTTCTTTATGTTGCTATTGGTATGTGAAACTATTATCACAGAACTAAATGGTAAAGCTTTTGGATATCAGTGGAATAGTCACCCATTTATATATACTACTAATGTTCCAGTGGACATACCTCACATTGCACTTCTCTCATTGATGGAATACTTCTTGATACTGTTTTCTGCTATTTCCTATTCAAATTTTAATTAGTTGGTTTCTTTATTCTAATTATTGTCCAAAATTAATTTCTCCGATTCAGTGTCTTGACTCCTTTCTATAAAGAAGAAGTTCTTTACTCCGACGAGGAACTTAAAAAAGAAAATGAGGATGGGATATCAATAATATTTTATCTGCAGAAAATATATCCAGGTAAGTGTCATAGTCTATATGGAATATGGCATCTTTCATGACTGATATTAGTTGTTTCAAATTTTTTCTTTCCACTGCCCTAAAGATGAGTGGAGGAACTTCCTCGAACGCACAAATAACGAAACTGATGAAAACTCAAAGAATCATATGGATGACTTACGTCACTGGGTTTCTTACAGAGGCCAGACTCTTTCTCGAACAGGTGTTGAAAACTATTGGTGAAATCGAGCTTGCCCAAGTGCACACTAGTTTCATATTTAATGTTTGATTTTCCTATTTTGACAGTGAGAGGTATGATGTACTACAGACAGGCTCTTCAGCTTCAGTGCTACCTAGATATGGTAGAGGATCGTGGTCAGTTATCATGTATGTGTTTAAATATTTCCAAAGTTATTTCTTCAAATTATGTTAGAATTTATTTGAAATGCATGGGATTAAGATATTTGACTGCCTTGCAGCTATTTTTCGGGACCCGTGGACACTCTCACTAGAACAACATAATGATGACCAGAAGAATCTTCTTGCGCGTTCATATGCTATTGCTGATATGAAATTCACCTATGTTGTATCATGTCAGGTTTATGGAATGCAGAAAAAATCCCATGAAGCTAAGGACAGAAGTTGCTACACTAATATTCATAACCTCATGCTTAAGTAATTCACTGTATTTATAATCAAACAGATTTGAGCAACAATTTTAGCTTCATTATTCTAAGTTCCATTTAAAATCTGCAGGTTTCCATCATTACGTGTTGCTTATATAGATGAGATTGAAGAAATTGTGGGTGGAAAACCACAGAAGATTTACTATTCTGTTCTTGTTAAGGGCACTGATAAGCACGATGAGGTAGTTATCTCCAACAATTTGATGAATGACCTTAATTTTAGTCATTGTCAAAAGGAAAATTCTTGGATATTGTGTCTTTCTTTACATTAGTTTATACATATCAGTTGCTTTAGGAGTTCAGCAAATATAACTGCAAACTGGAGCTTGAAAAGGGGATATTGTTGCATATGGTTTCCTCATTACAAATTTAACTTTACATCTCATGTGCTAATTATTAATTTTAATGTCTTGTTTTGACAAAACTTTTCATGATATATTAAAATCTCTTCATGACTGACTCTGCAATCTTGCATGCAACAGATAGAAGTTGGCATGTATAGTTCTTCAAGTTACACCTATCTTATATTTATGAACAAACTTCCTAGTATATTATTATTTGACACAAATTTCTTTTCTTAAGCTGGTATTGTTGTACCAGCAAAAGGTTTTTTCCTTGATTTTAGTATTTCTGGAGCAATCATAATGAGGTTTTAGTTATTGCAACTTTAGAAGACAGTATGTAGAAGAAGCAGGTTGGTGAATTTGCAAGTCTCATCAATCACTTGAGGTTTTTCCTGTATCTTCTGATTTTTTTTGTAGATCTTTAACCAAGGAGAAAGAAGGTAGCCTAGGCATCTTTCTACTTGACTCTATTTAGTGTCTTCTTACTGATAATTTTGATTTGTTATGATGGTTCTCATAATTCCTAGATTGACTATGAACATAGTGTAACTTTTTTACTAGCATTAGATTGGTTAGTTTTATTAGATTTAAGTTTTACCTAGGATTCTTCAAGTGTCATTTTCATTGTCTAATAATTATTATGATAAATGGACAGTCTTATAGAATCTGTTCTTCTACTCACTAATGTGTGTTGCAATTTCTATTCTATGCAAGTGACTAATGATTAGTATTGAGATAAGAATTGGGATCTGGGTGGAACTGACAAGATCCAGTAATACAGTCCAGAAATATGTGTTTTGGCTAGAAAAATTAGAAAAAATCATTTGTTGTGTAAAAAAGATAGCTATATAATATATAATAATAGAACATGTGAGCTAATAAGAAAAAAATTAAGAGTTTAAGGAACCAATGCAACAATTTTTTTCAAATCCTAGATTTATAAAAAAAACTATCATTTCATAGTTCATAATTTCTATCTTTGAATTTAAAGCCTTTTTTTTACAACACTAAATATTTTTTAACTAAAAAAAAGAATCATATCTTTTTAGTAGGGCCATAAGTGATGAAAAAGTTTTCTCCACCCAAGTCTTAGATCTATTACAAAATAGTAAGTTGCTTTGAACATAAATATAGAATAAAAACACATCAACAATAACACATGCTGATTAGAATCTCTGAAAAATCATAAAAAAATCTTTAATACTCGTGAAATATATACAAACGTCAACAATTTAACAGGGGTTTAAATAGGAGCTCGTGCGCTCGCCTAAGCGCTCAAGTGAGGTAAGACGTGGCCAGAGCACCTCATAGATTCGCCATGAAGCGTATTGCCTAGGCGTTCGCTTGAACCTAGGTGTCGGGTGCCTTCGGCAAGCACCCGGCTAAGACCATGCAATCGAACCAGACTATTTAGTTTGGTTTGGTTGAACAGTAGCCAGTTGGTTTGATTGAACCAACTAAGCTACATAAAGTTACTTGCAAAACCCACACCTTGCCCCCTGACGCGACCCTAAGCACCCCTAGCATAGTCGCTGTCCTCGCCACCGATGCTTCCTCTGTCGTTGCCTTTGTTGCCGACGCACAGAACCGACACCTCCTTTATCGCCAACAGAGGAGTCCGAAGGTGTAGCTTTTGTGCGTAGTTCCATTTGTCGCCATTGCTTACGTGTGTAGCTCCTTCCACCGTCGAGGAAGAGGATTGTAGCTTCCTTTGCTATTGACGGACACATTTGAAGCTTCCTTTACCTACAACGTCATCGTCCACAGCTTCCACCGTCACTGTTGCTGTCGTCCAAAGCTTTCTCCGTCGCTACTACTGTCGTTTGCAACTTCCTTCGCTGCCGTCGCTGTTGTTGTCCGAAGCTTCCATTATTATCGTTCAAAGCTACTTCCGTTGCTGTTATTGACATCCACGGCTTCCTTTGTCGTTACCATTGTTATCCGAAAGTTAATCACCGTCGCTCTCTCCTTCCTCACTTTCCACCGTTGGTGACTCTTTCTTCCTTCTAACTACTGTTAATAGTAGATTAAATACTGTTGATAGTAGATTGTTAACTATTATTATATAATAGTCCCTATTTAAATTTTAGCATTGCTAATCTTTATTTATAAATTGTATTATGTATGTTTTATATTTTAATATTTCAGAGCATCTTGTTGCGCTCGGGCGAGCGTCTAGTGTCTCGAGCATTTTGGGACCTTAGTATCTTTTAGTGCATAGCACTTTTAAAATCATTACAATTTAATTTAAAATGATAATACATCAATTCAGTATGAAACTCATGAATTAGAAAAATAATGATAATTCTTATACAATAAACAAAACATGCGTCAGTCACAAGCAACACATCTCAATGATATATACAACGGTTATATAACAAAAGTGTACATCACACCTGAAGGTGCACTCTCCCAACGGCGAATGGATAGACATACTTTACAGAATGGATTCCTCCCAATAGTTGGTGGAGAGAACCCATATCGCACTCCCAATAATAGATAGAGCGATATCTCTCACTCGCCCAAGTGGGGACATATTCCTCCTAACAATGGATGGAGAAATTGTCTAATTGTCACATATGACAGCTCGTTAATCTTCGAAGGGGATAACTTTACTTGCCCTCGGTAGGGATGCATAGTCAATCTTGATCATTCATTTGCATTCATCCATTTATGCATACATCGATATAGTATAATAAAATATTATGAGGGATCATGGTTGATGTATGACCAACTGGACTATGTCCATTGGTGGCTCTCCATTATGATGGATCCATAGCTCCTCTCATTGGTTGTACTTCCAATTTGGACCACTTAATATAGTCACATAAACTACATGGTATTAATCACATCAATATCATTAATTTAATCTAAAAAAAGAGAAAATCAATAATCATTTCCAAATGATGCTTTAAGATAAAACTTATAAGTTCATCAAATCATAAAGACATGAGGTATCAATTTCTCAATAGTCCGCAATCAACTGGAGCCCTAATTGAAATAGCCGAATTGATTTAAATCAAACTCAATTCAATTAGGATTTAATTGAACGAACCTTATCCTTGTAGAATTGATCTGGAATCACCCTAGACTGGTTTAATTTAAATTTAATTGATTTAAATTAGGTCGAGTAGGTTTGAACCGGTCAAGTTGGTTTGGAGTCATCTTGAACCTCCTTAAATCGATCAAACCTATTTGATTCTATCAATTAACAAGATTAAACCAATAAAGGGAGAGGAAATCAAACAATGTTGCATAGTGCTAGCCTAGATCGAATCGACCCATCCGAGCCTTGGATGGGTCACATATGCCCCACATGCCTGTCCCAAGTAGCTGGTTGGGTTGAGGTACAACGGTTTGGATAGAGGGGCGACAATATATCCAAATCTAACTGTATAGCTGGGCGGGCTTAGCTTCGCGGGTTGAGTTGAGCCTCACTCACAAGTTGGGGTGAGCCTAGCCACATAGGTTGGGCCATGTTTAACCACATGCCTAATCATATGGGTTGGATTGTGCTTGGTCGCATGAGTTGGATCATGCTTGGCCACATGAGTTGAGTTGTGCTTGGTAACATTGGTTGCATCGTACCTAGTTACATGGGTTCGGTCATGCCTGGTCACATGGACTGAGCTATATCTGACTACATGGGCTGGGTCATGCTTGGCTACATGGGTTGAACCTTACTTGGTCACATGGGTTGTGTTATGCCTGACCATATATGTTAAGTCGTACTTGGCAACATGGGCTGAGTTATGCCTAGCCACATGTGCTAGGTTGTACTTGACCACATGAGTTAGTGTTGGGAAATCTTGGGGGCGACATCACATGCGCAGCGGAAGATTAAGAAAAAAACAAAATTCCCAATTTCCCAAAAGAATATTTATCGTCGTGCGAAGATTGGTACGCATAAATCCGCAAGACAAACTGCGTATAAGATAAATTGTGTTACCTAGGGAGATCATATATCCCTGTTTCCTTGCAGATCTCTAGGAGAGGATGAAGGAGGTCAAGTGTCCTCTCTAGCGGTGATCCACACAGCAGGGCTGCGATGACGCTCCTCAAAAACTCCAGGCCTACTCTGAGGTGGAGAGGGGGAGGAGAATAGGAGAGGCAAGCAAAGGCTCTCGCCTATGAGGCTCTGAATCCCTCTTATTTATAGAGGCCCCCTATCAAAACCTAATGGATCCTCCCCTAGTGGGTATTGGATCTGCATCCAATTATCCAAGCCTTTTAGATTAGTGGATCTATATCCAATAATCTCTCATGGGCTCTTATTGGATCTCGTCCATGAGATCCAATAATTCAGGGGCTTATTGGATATCCAATAAGATAGGGGCTCCGGCGGATATCTCATATCCGAACCTCTACTCATCGCAATGCCTACCATATGTGTGTGACCCTCTTGGCCCAATATCGAGCTGGCCGTGAGTCATAGCTGTCAGAACTCTTTTTGGCTCAGTGAATTATTATCTATACATGGGTTGAACCTTACTTGGTCAGATGGGTTGTGTTATGCCTGACCATATATGTTAAGTCGTACTTGGCAACATAGGTTGAGTTATGCCTAGCCACATGTGCTAGGTTGTACTTGACCACATGAGTTAGTGTTGGGAAATCTTGGGGGCGACATCACATGCGCAGCGGAAGATTAAGAAAAAAACAAAAATTTCAATTTCCCAAAAGAATGTTCATCGTCGTGCGAAGATTGGTGCGCATAAATCCGCAAGACAAACTGCGTATAAGATAAATTGTGTTACCTAGGGAGATTGTATATCCTTGTTTCCTTGCAGATCTCTAGGAGAGGATGAAGGAGGTCAAGTGTACTCCTCTCTAGCGGTGATCCATACAGCAGGGCTGCGATGACGCTCCTCAAAAACTCTAGGCCTACTTTGAGGTGGAGAGGGGGAGGAGAATAGGAGAGGCAAGCAAAGGCTCTCGCCTATGAGGCTCTGAATCCCTCCTATTTATAGAGGCCCCTTCCTATTTATAGGAGAGGCAAGCAAAGGCTCTCGCCTATGAGGCTCTGAATCCCTCCTATTTATAGGAGAGGCAAGCAAAGGCTCTCGCCTATGAGGCTCTGAATCCCTCTTATTTATAGAGGCCCCCTATCAAAACCTAATGGATCCTCCCCTAGTGGGTATTGGATCTGCATCCAATTATCCAAGCCTTTTAGATTAGTGGATCTATATCCAATAATCTCTCATGGGCTCTTATTGGATCTCGTCCATGAGATCCAATAATTCAGGGGCTTATTGGATATCCAATAAGATAGGGGCTCCGGCGGATATCTCATATCCGAACCTCTACTCATCGCAATGCCTACCATATGTGTGTGACCCTCTTGGCCCAATATCGAGCTGGCCGTGAGTCATAGCTGTCAGAACTCTTTTTGGCTCAGTGAATTATTATCTATACATGGGTTGAACCTTACTTGGTCAGATGGGTTGTGTTATGCCTGACCATATATGTTAAGTCGTACTTGGCAACATAGGTTGAGTTATGCCTAGCCACATGTGCTAGGTTGTACTTGACCACATGAGTTAGTGTTGGGAAATCTTGGGGGCGACATCACATGCGCAGCGGAAGATTAAGAAAAAACAAAAATTTCAATTTCCCAAAAGAATGTTCATCGTCGTGCGAAGATTGGTGCGCATAAATCCGCAAGACAAACTGCGTATAAGATAAATTGTGTTACCTAGGGAGATTGTATATCCTTGTTTCCTTGCAGATCTCTAGGAGAGGATGAAGGAGGTCAAGTGTACTCCTCTCTAGCGGTGATCCATACAGCAGGGCTGCGATGACGCTCCTCAAAAACTCTAGGCCTACTTTGAGGTGGAGAGGGGGAGGAGAATAGGAGAGGCAAGCAAAGGCTCTCGCCTATGAGGCTCTGAATCCCTCCTATTTATAGAGGCCCCTTCCTATTTATAGGAGAGGCAAGTCAATCACCTATGTGTCTGATCTCCATCAGACCCCTGTGACGCTCAAAGACAATCTGAGACAACGGTTTTGTCAGTGTATCTGCAATGTTATCTTCGGATGGAACTCTTTCCACTACTACATCTCTTCGGGTCATGATCTTTCTAATAAGCTAGAACCTCCTCAGAACACTTCTGATGAGACCCGGGTTCCCTTATTTGAGTAATCGCCCCGTTGTTGTCGCAATATAAGGAAATCGGCTCCTCGCTATCCGGTACGACTCCCAAATCTGTGATGAACTTCTTCATTCAGACTCCCTTTTTTGCTGCATCTGCTGCAGCAATGTATTCCGCCTCTGTGGTTGAGTCAGCAGTAGTATCTTGCTTGGAACTCTTCCAGCATACTGCTCCTCCATTCAAGGTGTACACATACTCCGAATTCGACTTGCTATCATCGACACCAGACTGAAAACTTGAGACTGTGTAGCCTTCAACCGTGAAGCTACTACCTCCATATACTAGTAAAAGATCCTTAGTCCTTCTCAAGTATTTAAGGATACACTTTACTGCTTTCCAGTGCTCCAAGCCTGGATCCGCCTGATACCTGCTCGTGACACTCAGAGCATGCGCTATATCAGGCCTAGTACATAGCATGACATACATGATAGACCCTATCGTTGAGGCATAAGGTATCATTTCCATGTTTGCCCTTTCTTCTGGAGTCTTTGGGGACATACTCCTAGAAAGCGATATCCCATGTCTCATCAGTATGAGACCTCTCTTCGAATTTTCTATGCCAAACGTTTTGACAATGGTTTCTATGTACCTGGATTGGGACAAGCCAAACATCCTCTTGGATCTATCTCTATAGATCGGAATCCCCAAGATATAAGATGCTTCCCCTAAGTCCTTCATGGAGAAGTGTCTAGATAACCAAGCCTTCACTGTGGATAGCATTCCTACGTCATTCCCAATGATCAGGATGTCATCCACATATAACATCAAAAAGGTGATAGTGCTCCCACTTACCTTCCTGTACACACAAGGCTCATCTTCGTTCTTAACGAAGTCATAAGATCTGATTGCCTCATCAAAACTTATGTTCCAACTTCGGGAGGCTTGTTTTAGTCCATAAATGGATCTAAGCAACCTGTACACCTTATCTGGGCAGTCCTTGGACACGAATCCCTCAGGTTATATCATATACACATCCTCATCGAGGTTTCCATTTGAGGAATGCAGTTTTCACATCCATCTGCCAAATCTCATAATTATAGTGTGCTGCAATAGCAAATAGAATTCGGATGGATTTTAGCATTGCTATGGATGAGAACGTTTCGTCATAGTCAACACCTTGCCTTTGACGATACCCCTTAGCCACTAGCCTTGCTTTATAGGTCTTACCTTTTCATCTACTCCGATCTTTTTCTTAAAGATCCACTTGCAACCGATGGGTACAATACCTTCGGACACATCAACAAGGGACCAAACCTTGTTGGAGTACATAGAATCCATCTTAGAATTCATGGCTTCTTATCACTTCCCGGAGTCTATACTCATAATAGCTTCCTCGTAGGTCTGAGGATCAATATCCTCAATATCTTTTCCTCTAATATGTCCCACATATCTCTCAAGAGGATGGGATACTCTATCGGACCTACGTAAAGTTGGAACTTGTGTGCTAGGTACCTGAACAAACTCGGGCTGTAGAGTGGTGCTTGAGCTTGGTTCTCCAACCTCGCTCAACTCTATCATGCTCCCACTATCTCCGCCAAGAATGTGTTCCTTCTCAAGGAACATTGCTCTCTTGGCTACAAAGACCTTTTGGTCCTCGAGATGATAGAAATAATACCCATAAGTTTCCTTGGGGTATCCCACGAACTTGCACCGCTCTGTTCGCGATTCCAACTTATCGGGGTTGTGTCTTTTAACGTGGGCAGGGCAGCCCCAAATCTTAATAACTTTAAGATCGGACTTCTTCCCTTTCCATATCTCATATGGTGTAGACACTATCGACTTAGTTGGAACTCTGTTCAGAAGGTAAGCTGCGGTCTCTAGGACATATCCCCAGAATGAGATGGGTAGGTCAGCGAAACTCATCATGGATCGTACCATGTCTAACAGCGTACGATTTCTCCTTTCAGACACACCATTGAGCTGAGGTGTATAAGGAGGTATCCATTGGGATAATATCCCATAGTCCTTGAGGAACTGAGTAAACTCTGTACTTAAGTACTCACCTCCTCGATCTGATCGAAGAGTTTTGATACTCTTTCCAGTCTGATTCTTCACCTCATTCTTATACTCTTTGAATTTCTCAAAGGCCTCGGATTTGTACTTCATTAAGTACACATATCCATACCTTGAGAAATCATCAGTAAAGGTAATAAAGTAGGAGTAACCACCAATGGCATGAGTTGACATGGGTCCACATACATCACTATGTATGAGTTCCAACATCTTAGTGGCTCTTTCTCCAGTTCCACTAAATGGAGAGTTGGTCAGCTTTCCACGAAGACAAGGCTTGCAAGTTGCATATGACTCATAGTCGAATGGATCTAGATATCCATCCTTTAGCAACTTTTGAATCATTCTCTCATGGATGTGACCTAGCCTACAATGCCATAGGTATGCACTGTTCATCTCATCTCGTTTCCTCTTGG
Organism: Musa balbisiana; assembly: GCA_004837865.1. Lineage (NCBI taxonomy): Eukaryota > Viridiplantae > Streptophyta > Magnoliopsida > Zingiberales > Musaceae > Musa > Musa balbisiana. The sequence continues at coordinate 32,256,946 of CM017191.1, read as the reverse complement.
ACACACTTACACTCATGATATGTGGAGTAGTGTCTAACATAAACAAACCATTATGCAGCATTCCTCTCGCTAATCTCCTTGACTTTTGCCAGAATCTACAACAAATTGCAGATGTGATAAGCAATACCGGTATCCAATACCAATGCACTATCACAGAAATCTGACAACTGGAGATTGATCATGAATGTACCTGAAGCTTCATTAAGCTTCTGTCGCCTTTTCTGCAAGGTACTCTTTGCAGTTCCTCTTCCAGTGCCTATCTTTGCCACAGTGGAAGCACTGGCCTTTGTCCTTTGCTGGGTCTTTCTTAGCAACCTTTGCTTTTCCTAGTCTGCCCTTGCCCTTTCCCTTCTTAAGGGACTTTTCTGCTTTCCTTTTCTTTCTAGTCTTACCAGCGTAGAGAACTGGATTCTCTTTCCTAATAGTACTCTCTACCTCCCTCAACATATTGAGGAGCTCTGGGAGAGTCACCTCAAGCTTGTTCATATTATAATTCATTATGAACTGTGAAAAGGAATCTGGTAGGGACTGAAGCACGATGTCCACACATAAGTTATCCTCTAGGACCATTCCTAGACTTGTGAGTTTCTCCATCCACTCAATCATATCTTTAGGACATGATTCTGAATCGGTGTCCCCTCAGTTATCCTAGTGCGGAAGAGGCTCTTGGATATCTCATATCGCTGAGTCCTTCCCTGTTCCTCAAACAATTTACGGACATGTAGGAGAATGGATCTAGCATCCATCTTTTCATGTTGTCTCTGTAACTCAGGAGTCATAGAGCCCAACATATAGCACTGAGCAAGAGTGGAGTCATCAATGTATTTCACGTAGCGAGCAATCTCATCCTCGCTTGCCCCTTCCTCGGGCGTAGGCATCACTGTATCAAGGACGTATACGATTTTCTCCGTCGTGAGAACAATTCTCAAGTTGCGGAGCCAATCCATATAATTTGGACCAGTGAGGCGGTTGACATCAAGTATGCCACGTAAGGGATTTGAAAGCGACATTTTCTGAAAATAAAGATGCAGCAGGAATAAATAACATGCAGATTTTGCAAGAAATAAATTATCAAGATATGGACTTCTATCTTAATATGCTCCTACTATTTTACTAGCGAGTCACGTGACACCCTCAACACGTGAAACAGAAGTCTTCGGCAGACTTCTAGTGGGGATCAGGATCCAATCAGCGTCTTAGTGTAACCTCGAGGGACTCGACCAATCACACTAAGCCTAAAAGGTAGGCAATTCTTGCCGATCACAACTCCTTGTGATTCCTGTCCTGTTCGACCTCCGAATCACCATGGTCTCGAGGGACTCGACCAACCATGATGTTCGGTTAAGTCAACACCTTCGTTACAAGATGAGTCTGATTTGATGATATACCCTCGAGGGACTCGACCAAGCATACCATGCCCTCAGGTCATCGGTGACATCTCTATGTCGTAAGTAAGATAGCGAATCGCGATATAGGTGAGTCTCGAGGGACTCGACCAACTCAACCTACACCGGGAATCGGTTCCTACCCATAACGATGGAAGGCCATGTGGGTCAATCTAATTGCCTCACGTTTACCGACTTAATATTATCGAGAGAGATGTTTCTATGATTTGGTCTCCTAATATGACATGTCACACATATACATATCTAATATATATCTACATCGTATGCAAATATATATACATATCTAGTATGTGTATAAGCAATCACACCAGATGATCATGGACCACAACCTAATGTGATCAGGCCCGAGCCAGTAGGCCGAATCACTCACATCAAGATCTATGTGTGCAACGGTGCATCTTCGTGCCCTGTGATCGTCCATCTCGTCTTCGTCAGTTCCGTCGACATCTCGATGCATCTCCATGCATCGCAATCGTCCGTCTCGTGGGTACTGCTATCGCATCCACGCTCCCGCTGCGCCTCCTCATGTGATTACAACTTAATCATAGGCACGCAGGCCCGACAATAAACGAGAAATATAATGGAGGCTCGCAGGCCCCAATAATAATAATCACAAGTACACACATCACACGATTCATGATTATCCGTCCACACATCATACATCACATGTATAAATCATTATCATGTAGGACTACTAGATAATAATGAAAATAATAATCAACTAAACCTTTTAATTAATTAATATTTTCTGAAATCAGGGACATTTAGGGAATTTTTTGAATTTTGAAGGGGTATTTACGTAATTTGGTCAAAGGACAGAAATTGAAATTTCGAAAATTCACAGGGGTAAAATTGTCTTTTTTTTCCAAAAACCCTAACCCCTTATCTCCCTTTGTGGTGCTACCATCACCGTCACCACCCTGCTGGCGGCGGCCTGTGCGGTGGAGGGCGGGACGCTGCCCTCGCCTACGGGCGGTGTGTGGGCAGCGCTGTCCACCGCAGCACCTGCAGGTGCCTCTACCGCGCGGCGCCTCTGCCCACTGGCGGAGTCGCACCAGCAGGCCAACATCGTCCACTGGGGCTTGCTGTCGCCGCTGCTGGCGGCTTGCGCGCGGGCCTAGCTGTCATGGACAAACTTCAAAATAGGATGTTTGATGTAATGCTTATGTATGTCCGTGTCTTTTGGTATGTTCATGCTTTGAACAGCATGTAGAGGGACGGCCGAAGGCTTAATAGTCTCATTTTAGTTTCGGTCTGTAGTGGACTATTTTACCCCTTTGTTGTGCAACTGTTCAGAGCTTGTAAAGTTTGTTTGTATTTTGCATTGGCTAAGATGTGTTTCCGGAGATGATTGCTTGTGGATCCCGAGTGAGGCGTTTTCTCTAACCCGTTTTCTCTTTTGTAGGTCCTAAGGGACCATGGGAGGTTTCGGGGAGGCTGACCTGTGTGGACGGACACGCAAGGGTGCCGCACGACTTAGGCAAAACCAGCTAAGTCCGTGACACAGCGTCGGTTGGCGCCGCCTGCGCCCGCGGGTCCAGAACCCGCAGGCGCCGTCCTTGCGCGCGGGCACTGGTGCCTGTGCCGCGCGGTGCCTCTGCCCGCGGGTAGAGTCGCACCAGCAGGCCAACGCCGCTCGCTGGTGCTTGCGCGCGGGCCCAACGTCGGTTGGCGCCGCCTGCGCCCGCGGGTCCAGCACCCGCAGGCGTCGTCCTTGCGCACGGGCGCAATGCCCGCGCGCAGGTGGTCGCCGTGCCTGCAGCCTTGCTTGTCGGCACTGCTGCAGGCTGCGTCTGCGGCTGGGGCACTCGCGGGTTGCCAGCTTCGCCGGCCGCAAGCCTGCTGCATGCAGGCCGTCGACCGACTGCTGCAGGTGCATTGCCTGCGCATGCACCGGCGCTCCGCTGCCTGCGGTTGCACGCACGCATGTCGAGGGCAGCAACAGTTGCTGCCCTTTCACGCTTTTGCGTCAACGATTTTGACGTCAAAATTCTTCCTAAACACAACACACGCAGTTCAAAAACCAATCATTCGCACGAACAACTTGGCTCTGATACCACTATTGGGAAATCTTGGGGGCGACATCATATGCGCAGCGGAACATCAAGAAAAAAACAAAATCCCCAATTTCCCAAAAGAATGTTCATCGTCGTGCGAAGAATGTTCATTATCAACCATCCAGTATTCCGTAAGCGGATCAATCAGTGAACTCATTCTCCAATGAGCACCTGTACTGTATCCATAGTGTCCCCACATGAGCAGCTATGAGACCAACTGCATCCATCATATGGACGGGTATACAGCACACCAGTCTGTCCGGTTATCACGATGTCCCTCTCGAGTAACCTATGATCGAGATTATTTAGGATCTCTGTTTAAAGGTGAATCGGTCTCATTATCGTGATCTCATCACGATCCAATTCACATTGCACAGATCCAAGGACATCACAATATATACATGTATATATGCAATAGACAATATATAAAGTGATAAATGCCAAAATATAATAAGCAAAAAAGATTCCGTGTTAAGTCATACGTGCCATCACTCACATGATTGGCTTGCTGGGCACCTATGACTAGCAGTTAGGTTATGCTTGGTCATAGGGTTGAGCTATACCCGATCACATGGGTTGGTTTATACCTAACCACATGTGCTAGGTCATACCTAACCACATGGGTAAGGGTCATGCTTGGCTATATGAGCTAGGTCATGCCTAACCATATGGGCTGGATCATGCTTGGCCACATAAGCTGAGCTAGCTAATCAACTTAACTCATGTTAGATCCTAATTTGACTTCTCATATTAAATTAGATTTTATTATTTTAAGAAGTACTTTAAAATATTATAAAATAACAATTAACCTCAAATACATTCTTTTTCATGAATTAACTAATTTATATTCATGATTCCAAATTTAAAACTAATTAAATCATAAAAATCCACACATAATTTCTTAAAACATAAATGTCTAATTAAATAAATTAAAATTATTATTAAATTAACTAATCATTCTAACATCACAATTCAATGATCATTGTTTATTAATCATAAAATTTTGAAATTAAAACATGATTATATATCATATAAATTATAACAATTCTAATATTAAAAATTTTAAAATATGAATAAAAATTACTAAGAAAAGAATAAATGATCCTACCTCTCTTTGAGATCCTTTCCTCGGGGAATTATCTTCTCAATCCTCCCACTGTCAGACTCGGTGAGGATGTAGCCCTCCCCTCTTTATATAAGAGATAATAAGCTTTCTTCGAAAGGTAAACAATAATTTAATTTTTATTTTTAATTTATTTTTCTTTTGCTTTCACATATAAAGATAGAATTGTAATATTTATTTCTTATGATTCACGCACGAAAATGAAATTTTAACTATTTACTTTCTAAAAATCATATCAGTTATTATGAAATAAATTTATTAATAATTTAATTGATTAACAAAATTTCTAACTTGTCCATATGATTAAGGAAATCGATTTTAATAATTTCCTTAACCATACTATACAAACAAGGAAATTAATAATTTAAATAAAGCAATACATTATTTATTGTAATTTGATTTATATTAAGGGAGAAAAATCATTGGTGATTACAATTTTAATATCTTCTTGTGATATGATTACTCTGCATAATTTTGGATTGATATAGTCATGTATAACTGTTTCTTATTCTATAAATTCCATCATAGACAATTCATTGTATTTGTTTATATATCTATATCTTTTTATTTGTGTTCTATTTTGTTTCATCCATTTGCTATATTTTTCTATACATATGCTGTTCTATGTTTACTGCAAAAGTCACCATACTGATTGCTATATGTGAGAATGGGCTGGAACATATTATGATAGAGAACTACAGCTATACTATGGGAACCCAGGTGAATAGTATGGACATATTCCTAAACTTTTTAAACTATGTTAGCTGGCACAAAGTTGTGCTAATTGATATCACAAAGTTCCTTGTCATGCTCAAGAGGTAACTACACCCTTATATCATGAAACAGCATTCCTTAGATTATTATAACTTTTTTTATTAATAAATCTGCACCCATTTCTATTTAGGCTACAGAACAACAAAATTAAAAGATTTATAAACATTAACGTAAAACTATACATGTCAAAAAATTTTAAAAATGAGAAAAGAATAAAAATTCATAATTAAATTGTTGGAACATATTAATTAAAATATTTTTAAAAGGAATGTGATAGATTAATTGTTTAAAAGAATTCATTGAAGCATGATAATGGATTTTGTTATATTCAGAACTGGAAAATTGAACCCGCTGACCCCTAATAGTTGGGATTCAACGGATTTGTTGATATTATGGAATTGAACTGAAAATCTCTTACTTGCAAATCGTAAATGCTGGCATTTAGTTCAGTTGAGTTATCTACTAGTTCTAATTTATTTTACCTTAAAGAGCATAAGTTGACAGATTCCATGAGGAAAGCATCCCTTTAGTGGTACTCTGTAGGTCTTCTCTTCTGCTTGCCTCTTCTTTGTTCTTCTCATCTTTGGAGAACAGCAAAGTACATTTTATATTAGCTTAAATTGGACAGTTGATCAATGCCACATGTTTCTACTGTGGACTGATCCTAACTGACTGGAAATCTAGGATTATGTCTGATGATTTCTAAGCCTCTGCGTGTCAGCTAGGTCCAATCTAGATCTAGATTGGTTGAATTTTGAGACCACCATTGTTCATCAGAAATATTTGATATGAGAATGGAAACTTAGTAGAATATAAATTAATAGTGAAGTAAATAATAGAAAAAAGTGATGAGTATGGTGTAATGACTTATTAGATTATTCTAGTGATTTGGCAAGGCTCTATTATAAAAGGTATTGGGATGTTTTAGTTTGTTCCATTAGTTATTAATGCCTATGTCCAAAGAAATTTTCCTTAATGTGAACCTGGACAATGTTAATTGACCTACGAGCAGATTGGTATGTACTATAGGCAAAAGATCAATTGCCACTGGGTTGCTTGGTAGACAAAGAGGCAAGTCCTCACAATCAATATGCTTCACAGAGGGTTACTAGTTTCACTAATCATGAAAATTTCTTGGCCTATTTGTTTTATGTATCAACAATGTGGATGCTAGGTTTCATGGTGCACGTGTTATTCGCTTATATTGAAATTCCATCTACCAACAGATTGTTTATTATCTCATAATATAATTATAATTCTCTTAATCATTTTTCACACAATTGATGAGGAATTAGTAAATTTGATATGTGATTGCCCAATGAGTATATTAATTGTTTTTACTGCTGATATAGTTTGACATTATGGTATATGTCCTTATAACTTGTACATGACGTAATTGTTTAATAGCCCGTATTTGCTTATGTCATGATGGTTAATGCAATATATCTTGATTTCTCAGGAAATTTATCGCATCAAACTACCTGGGAAACCAACAGATATTGGTGAAGGGAAACCAGAAAACCAGAATCATGCAATAATTTTCACCAGAGGGGAAGCACTTCAGACCATTGATATGAATCAGGTATTATTTATTTCCTTTATTCAATAATTAGAAAATATTGGGCTATTCAATTCTTTCTTTGTTTGTAGGATAATTACCTGGAAGAAGCATTCAAGATCAGAAATACTTTGGAAGAGTTCGGATATAAGCATGGGCCCACAATATTGGGTCTCCGTGAGCATATCTTCACTGGAAGGTTCCTTTTTGGTTGAACTTTTGTTTCAGTGTGAATATGACATTCTTTAGTTATCTCAAGAATGTACTTCGTTTTTTATGAGTATACCAAGATCAGAGAGACTACTTCTACCTACTTATGTTCTCCTTTCATATCTTCATCTCCAGTGTTTCTTCTCTTGCCTGGTTCATGTCCAACCAGGAGACCAGCTTTGTGACTATTGGGCAAAGAATTCTGGCAAACCCTCTCAAGTATGTTACCTGCCTATAGTTTAGTTCAAACGTATATTTCTGTTGCCTTGTGATTATACATCAATTCATAAAAGAATGTACTTTACCAATTAATTTTGTACTTGTAAAATATATTATTCAACATGAACAAAAACAATAGCAAGCTATAATTTGCCTATTTCATTTAAACATCTGGTTTTTCACTATAACACATTCAGTGATCCCAATATATGTTTCAATTTCACATATGCATCCTGTACTTATTATTGCTGGCTATTGTTACTGAAAAGTGAGAAAGTGTGACTTATTTTCTAGCTAAAATATATTCTTGAACCTCCTTGGATTGTTAGTGACCATCACAGGAAGCTACCACACAGATCTATGCCTACAAGTTCCAACATTCAACTCTTCAAGATCACGGTCAAATAAGAAACAAATTGTACAAACACAATTTAGAATGGTAGTAAATAGTTTTCTTGTGTAAATGGATTTTTCTGTATTTCATGCCTTCATGATTGCATGCCATTCTTTATATAAGCATAGATTTTCTACTTCTAACATATCAACGTAAAATGCTATTTTTTAAGTCAGTTTGTAAATGTTTCAAAATTTAAATTTGTTGTAAGAAAATGCTAAATTGTAAAGGGAATTGTTAACTTCTTTCATATCATCCATGTACACGATATCAATAATCCCTATTTCGGACTATAAAAGTTACAGAAAAAACGCACTGAAAAGTATAACTTTTTCTTGCTTGATTGGATCTTCAAAGATCATTTCCTTACATGCTAGACTTTAGTTATATTTTCCTTAATGGATTCTTAGGGATTGTATTTTGTTAGGAGAAAGCCTGAGTCAGGCAAGTACTTTGATAATCAAAACACTTAGTTTTATATCTTGATTGCAATGTACTCAAGCCCCCCAAAAGCTGGTGATTCTGAGCAGAAGGCCAAATATGGCATTGTGAGTCTGTACATGGCGATATCAACTAGTAATGGTAGCAGCATATCCACTGTAAATGTTGGATTGCCTCTTCATTTATAAGTTTCTTCTTGGAATTAGGGACCGTTTAAAAAATAATGTGCATCATTATCACTGCCTTTAGTGTGGTACTTGGACAAATTTAATGGGAAATGCCCTCTGTAAGCTAACTGGGTGTGTAATTCTTGATAATTATCTGCAGTTTGTAAATTATCTTCACTAGAGGATTTTATTATCAATTTAACTCTGTGTACTCATATTTAAATAAATGGCTATATTCTTATTCTCTGAAGCTGTACCTAGTTATTGTGCTAATACGATGGCTTCACTTCTTAGGGTTCGCTTTCATTATGGACATCCTGATATTTTTGATAGAATATTTCACCTTACTAGAGGCGGCATAAGTAAAGCATCGAAAACCATAAATCTGAGTGAGGATATTTTTGCAGGTGACGTTAGAAATAACATTGATCAATTGACTTGCATATACCTTTTATTGCTTATAATGTTTGACTATTTTTAGGATTTAACTCAACTTTACGCGGGGGAAATGTTACACATCGTGAATATATACAAGTTGGCAAGGGACGTGATGTGGGAATGAATCAAATTTCTCTTTTTGAGGCAAAGGTGTCAAATGGAAATGGGGAACAAACATTGAGTCGTGATGTTTATCGTTTGGGACGAAGGTTTGACTTCTATAGAATGCTGTCCTTTTACTTCACCACAGTGGGATTCTATTTTAGCAGCATGGTACGCATTTACATATTCATTTCAGTTATAATCCTCTATGATGATGGGAAAATAGCTTTTCTCTTTATTGTTGTTGTTTTTATTGTAATAATTGTTGTTTTGAGTAAAGCTGATTGATTACATGTTAATTGAAAACATTATTGTTAATCTACTAGCTTATAGTGCTGAAAATACATCATTTGAGTATTTATGATGTCTGAGTTTTCTTTCTTTTCCTTTTCCTTGTAAATTGAGTTGGTCTAACTCAAGAAGACCTTCATGTTGGCTGGAGCATTTCTACATGACTTAAATGTCCAACCTGAAATAAATCGTCCTATATGATGTCATTATGATTTATGAGATGGCTATGGGGTAGATACACATTGCAATATATGGCATAGCGTTTTGCAAAATTCTTAGTTATTTAGAAAAATATATTAATATACAAGCATGGGAAATAAGAAATATCAAGTAACAATCTAAAATTAATTTTGTCCACAAAGATCAATTTTCTCGTTTGTCTAGAATTCGTTATGCTGCAATCAATAATTAGTAATATCACAAACTACTTTGGTCAAGGAACAATACGCTAGATTTCACACCAAAAATTTTAAAGCATTTGCGACAAGTTGTAATGTCTCAAATCTATGGGTTTGTTATATGGATATTTTGATTTAGGCAAAGATACAGCAAATATTAATATGCAAAAATCATGGTAAATCTTTGCCAAGGGAGTAAATTGGCGGATTACGACAGTAACAAAAAGTCATCATGTTCCAACTATTTCGGGTTGGTGATAGGAACAATAAACAAGGGGGAAAAGGTAAAAGAACTTATTGGAATTAGTGTTGGCAGACTGCTGGTTCCTGCAATCTCACTGGTTCCATGAACTTTTTCAGTTCTCAGACAATCCTGAACAATAGTCCAATTAGTTTATTAGCAGTTTTTAGAAATAAAGATGTAAATGTTGCAGTCCTAAACAAGCTAATTTGCCTCGGTTTCAATGAAGAACTTATATGGACTAACTTTTAGGTAATTTGTGGCAACTAGGATTTGGGATATTAAGGATGTCTTGATAGGAATTTGAGGTTTAGAAATAGTAGAATATTGGATGACCATTTCAACTTTCTAACACAAATTAAACTTCCAAAACTTGACTCCTAGTTATCAAACTCATACCATACTGAAGATATTGATGTCTCCTTTTTGGATGTAAACAGGCTTCCATGGTTTAAAGGATTTTATTTTCTGTTTTAAAATTGCTCATCCTTTTTTATGATATTTGTAGGATATCTAGAAGTATGTCTTTGTAACAAGGGTTTAGTGGAATATCTGGAATTGTTTTGTTATGTTACTCTTTTGGAAAGAACTTAAGATCTTAAGATTTAAGGTCTTATTTTAAGAGAGCTATTTAAGGTAATTGGACTTCATTATAGCTGGAAAATGAATGTGCCTAAGAACAAGGTCTAGAAGATTGTAATCTGAATCCAGATCAGCTAGAGGCAATATACTTGGACTGGCAAGATCAGTTAGATTTGATTGCTGGATCAAGATCAACTGAAAAACTAGTATATGTAGTAAAATATTAGAAAAAGACAAATTTTGAAACAATAAAAAAAAATATATATATTAAAGATCCTGTTCCCTTTACATTTCATAAGATATCTAGCTTTTGCAAAAAGCATATGCAACTAAAAGATAAAAGATAAAATTTGTATAAGAGATACCAATGAGAAAATAATGGAGAATAATTCATTAAGCTATGTTATATATATATATATATATATATATATATATATATATATATATATATATATATATATATATATATATCAGAAAAGTAAATATATTACAAAATTATCATTATCATTATTATTATTAAATCTTATGTCACATCTCGGATTTATAAAAAGGATAATAAATCAGTATCTTATTATCCATAATTTACATAATAAACTCTCTCCCTTTTATTTTTCATTTGTCTTTGAATTCAAATCCTTGTCCTTACAGTAATAAATATTCTATTAACTAAAAAAATAATATTTTCTTGGTAGGGTCACAAGTTTCTTCCACTCAAGCTTCAGATCTGTTACACGATAGTATATTACTCTGAAAATAAATATAAAATAAAAACATATCAGCAACCACACATGCTAGTACGAACCTCAGAAAAATCATAAAAATAATCTTCAATATTCATTAAATATAAATAAATATCAATAATTCAATAAGAAAATATATCGATTTATCATAAATCTTATACATCAGAAAAATGATTGTAATTTCTTATATAATAAACAAAATCATTCTATAGCCACATGCAATACATACATAATAACAAAGGCGTACATCACCCGATGGTGCATTCTTCCAACAGCGGATTGAGAGGCATATTCCACGAGATGGATTCCTCCCAACAACGGATGGAGATAATCCATATCGCACTCCCAACAGCGGATAGAGTGGTATCCCTCACTCGTCGAAGTGGGGACATATTCCTCTCAACAGCGGATGGAGGAATTATCTAACCATCACGTCTGATGGCCCGTTAATCCCCAAAGGGAATTGTCATACTTGCCCATGACAGGGATACATAAACATCCATGTGTTAGGATCAAGAGCGGCACTAAGAGGGGGGATGAATTAGTACAGCGGAAAACTTTCCCAATTTCAGAAAATATTTGTTTCGATTAATACTGATTCCGACAAAAATGATTTCGATTCAATCCATTTCGGAGAGATTATGAACTTAAAAGCTTTCGTAAAAGTGCAAGAGAGGTTTAAGGAGATTTGCAGTAATGTAAATTGCACAAATGAAAAGCAAACCAGAATTTAGAGTGGTTCGGTCAATGTGACATACATCCACTTTCGAATTCCTCCTCCGACGAGGTCTCTGGCGTCCACTAGAGGCCTTCCTTCAATAGGCGAAGGCCAACCACCTTTTATAGCTCTATCTCCTTTTGCCGGGTTTAGGAGACAACTCTTACAAGTCCCACTCCTCTTTCTTGGATGGTTATAAGGCTAAGAGATGAATGAGGAGAACTCTTCACTTTTACAACACTTTAAGACTCAATAACTCAAGATTATGTCAATAGCTTTTGTGCCCTTTCATACAGAAAGGGTGGGGTTTTCTCAAGATTATGTCAATAGCTTTTGTGCCCTTTCATACAGAAAAGGGTGGGGTTTTTATAAGCCTCAATGACTTCAAAAATGGAGCCAAAAAGTGTCTCATCCCGGATTTTCGGGGTACTGGCGATACCATCATCATTACTGGGCGGTATTATCGCCTGTAGTCTGACACTGGGCAGTACCACCGCTTGACAGAGCTCGAAGACCGAGCTTTAGTGGTACCATCGCCTGACAAGGGCGGTACCACTACTAGTAGCAATAACTGTCGGCGGTACCACCGCCCAGAATTCCTGGGGTTCTGTTTCCCAAGCGGTGCCATCGTCAGCCATGTTTTCAGGGGCTGAATTGGCTGCTCAATTCGGCCCTGTTAAGGGCCTAGTTGGCCCCTAATTAAGTTAGTGGGATTACCTCCCAATCCTAACTTAATTTATGCTCTAACTACGATAATTAAGACATGATCACAGCACTTCTTGTTTCGATGCGTCAATTGCTCTTTCGGCGAGCTTTCGTCGAACATCCGACGAACTCTCAGCAATGCTTCAGCGGACTCCTGGCAAGATCCCGGACTTTATGATGATTTTCTTGGCGAGCTCCAATGTGTTTCTTTGATAAGCTCCTGAACTTCTCGTTGGTTCCGGCAGAACTTTCGATTAACGTCCGGACTTCCGGCTAACTCTCGAACTCCCAACGTGATCTCGATCTTGACTCTGGCATAACACCTGCTTTATGTTTTACTGCTATCGTAGTTAATCCTGCACACTTTTCTCAACATATAGATTAGATCAAACAAATTACAATTGACTTCATCATCAAAATCAAAGATTCAACAATCTCCCCCTTTTTGATGATGACAATCAATTGATAATGGAGTTAATCTTAACTCCCCGTATTTATATGCCATACTTGAGAAAAGACATTCTTGAATTCAAGGCCTTTGAATTCAAGAAACAAATCGATAAGATAAGTTAATTAAACTTATCAACATGCACATCATGATTTCTATCATTATTTACCATTCTCAAAATACGATGTCAAGTATTTCTCTAAATGATGTTAAGGCATAACATCCATTTTTAAGTATGATATTTCAAATATGAAAGATGACAAAGATAGCAAATCATCATTCTATGGCAAGATATCAATTACAAAATAGCAAGTTAAGCTCTAGATATCTTATCATAATGAAAGAAATTTATCATGCAAACCTTTCAAGTATATATGATGAAATACATTGTATACATTTGTCATCAATTTACCACATTTTGGTATTATTTCTCCCCCTTTGTCTTCAACAAAAAGGAGAACAATTCAATAATGCAAGTGTGGTAAAAAAAAAATCAAGCAAGTTTCACACTCAGAAGTTCTCATCATTAAATGTTATCAATATTAAAGTGATAGATTCCAACAACTCCCCCTTTGTCATCACATTTTGCATGAAGAAGAGGAAAGAAGGTAAGGAGGGAATTCATTAAGAACTAAATTTGTGAAATGATTTGAATCAAGTCAAAAACGATAAATAAGTTTTCGTTAAAACATGCTTTCATTTTGACAAATAGAAGGGATTCATGAAAAAGATCGAGATATTCATATGAAATCAAATCCCCAATCTTGCAAATAATTATCACACACGAGGAGTATCACACACGAGAAGAACTAAATCTATTGGAATTCATAAAATTCATCTTTCATGAGAAGAATAAAGAAGAATTCATGGGAGAGAAGTATCACATGAAGGAGAAATTCACGAATAAATCTTCATAGTGAGAAGAGCATTACATCAAATCCATTTCTCATCAAAATTCATAGAGGTAACTCATGAAAGTTCCATTCAAGAAATTCATAAGAGTGAAATTCGTGAGAGATGCATTTGTCAATGAATTCCATGTATCAAACATCATTACGTGATGGAGTAAGGATATGGAATGGCATAAACTCATGAAAGTTCCATTCAAGAAATTCATAAAGATAGTCCGAAAAAGAAATATAACTCATGAAAGTTCCATTCAAGAAATTCATAAGAGTGAAATTCGTGAGAGATGCATTTGTCAATGAATTCCATGTATCAAACATCATTACGTGATGGAGTAAGGATATGGAATGGCATAAACTCATGAAAGTTCCATTCAAGAAATTCATAAAGATAGTCCGAAAAAGAAATATAACTCATGAAAGTTCCATTCAAGAAATTCATAAGAGTGAAATTCGTGAGAGATGCATTTGTCAATGAATTCCATGTATCAAACATCATTACGTGATGGAGTAAGGATATGGAATGGCATAAACTCATGAAAGTTCCATTCAAGAAATTCATTAGATTCCGAAAAAAGAAATATAACTCATGCATTCGGACAAATTAACATTCCTTACTCTGCAAATGATCATCAAATAATTCATCAAGTTATAGATACCAACAGTTAAATGTGTCAAGGAATTTATCCATTCAAAAGATTTATCAAGTCTAATTCTTAGAGTTTAAGCACTGAATTTTACCATCAAAGTAAGTAGCATTTTAAGCATCAAAGCATATCATTGTGATCATCAAAGTAAGTAGCATTTTAAGTTTACAACATTAAGATAAACAACATACGATTACAACATAACAAAGAGGAATTGTGTCTACTTCTCCCCAAATACATACACAGCTTATTCAGGTGGTGGAAAGTTAAAATGTCTACACAAAATATTAAATTGTTGATGAATCTGCTGTAACTCAGTTAAAATTTGATCTTGGCGTTGTTCAAGTCGATCTTGTCGTTGTTTAAAATGATCCATCCGAGTCCCTATATCGTAGATAGATGAGGGAGGTGCTTGCTTTACTGGAGTTGATGCCTTAAAGGGACCAGTTGGAGGAGATTGATTACCCATAAATATTGGTGTTTCGGGTTTTGGTTCAGGTTGAAGGGGATCAGTCCTTCTAGCCATTTTAGTCCATATACCATTTTGAAATTTACATCTCATCCTTTGAAGCAGGTTTCTATTTATTATACTAAATCTGTCTAGTTTTATAACTTCTTCGTCGGGTGGAATAGTAATATCATAGGCATGGAGTAATCTTGTGATTAAGCTACCATATGGAAGCATCATGTCCTTTTTTGATAATTCAATCATGTTCTGTTGGATTAGGTAACTAAAACAATTGTTGTGTCCCTTTATAATCTAATACATGGTACCTAATTTCATTTGGCTTACTTCATCATGATGATATTGTTTTGGGAGAATGATGCTTATTAGGATGTGATGAAGTATTTTTGTGCTTAAAGGTAGTAAATGTTCGTAGCTTAAAGTTAGGATTATCAAAATTATTCTTTAGGCATTAACGTAAGTAGTCCCAACTAATTCTTCATCTCATTGTCCTTTAAAATAACACCCTCTTTCTTTTACTAGAATTCCTATAATGTTGCAAATTGTTATATCCGTAATGGGTATATGATGTCCTAAGAGATAAGTTGATATCATTTCGTTTTCATCTATATGTAAATTGTTGTAAAATAGCTTAACAAGTCTAGGGTAGATAGGTTCATTTATTTGAAGGATTGGAGAATGTCTAGATTAGCAAACCATTGAATAGGTTTTAAATTACTTAATTCGTCTAAATCAACATATTTACCCTTATGAACATGTCTAGATTCTATGGAAGAAAATTTTAGGGCATGTTGAGTAGAATTGAAAAGTTGAGAGTCATAAGTTTCATCTAATCTCCTCTTCCCTTTGTCCCTAGAGGATCTTCTAGAAGCCATGAGACTAAACACATAAATGATGAGAGAACTACTCATAAGAGGCAAGATCTATCAATAAATTGAGAGAAGATGTTTAAGAATTACCCTTGCAGTAATCTTCTTGAAAGGTTGAGATTGATCCTTGAATTTGATGGAGAGGAAGGTTTTCTTGAGTTTCTAGAGGAGGATCAAGGAGAATGAGGGGTGGAGAGGTGTTTAGAGGTGTGAGGAAGGGATGTAGAAGGGCTTGGGGTCGGTTCTACCGCCGGCCCTAAGTACCTTTTTATAGGGCAGCTTGCTGGCGGTGACACCGCTAGCTGGGCGGTGCTACCACCTGCCACCCGTGATAACTGGCGGTGCTACCGCCAGCTGGGCAGTGAGCACTGCTCACATTGGTGTGTGGTGCTGTCATAGGTGATTCCAACTAGTAAAAATAATTTTTTGTTTGTGAAGCACACAACCTTATCATGTAAAAATTCCCATCACAAGAGGAAAAGATTTATATTGAAGATTGTACGTTAATGATTCATCATACAAAATTTGTACGCGAGCATCGTAAAAACTCGTATAGAAAAATGCATATGGCTCATTGCATACACTATCAGATCATGATTCAAGTGAGTGATCCAAAGAATCAAGAAGGTCCGAACACGAAATTTAATAAATTCATGATCTTGTTAGAATTTGATCCGAAAAATTGAGGAGAGAATGTATCCTATAAATTTAGAAATCCGGAAGAAGTTAGAAAGGGAACTTATGCATAAGAATTCTCAGGTTTGAGAGATCAAGATTAAGTGTTTAGCATACAAGATTTCAAATAATTATTGCATCATGATCTTATAAGTATCATTTTGTAATTGACAGTTTTAATTCTTATGATCCCCTTTTTATTATTTTGGCTAGAGAGCTTTATGAGTTATTTTAGATCTCTGGTTATAAGCCTTCAGCATCCAAAATCAATGTATCATCTCTTACTCCTAACTTTTGATAATATATTTTTTTATTAAAAAAGGTGATTTTTAGGTATCCATTTGACATTGGGTGCCTCAAAAATCAATCTACATAGCTTATCATGTTGCATTGAGTCATTTGAGTTTTTTTTAGGAACCCAAATCAATTTATGTGGACTATATTTCTTGAATGGACATTTGTATGCAACATTTCCAAGTTTGTAACAAAAATTGCATTTGATGTGAGGTGATATATGCAAGGTAAGGCCTTTAATAAAGGTGGTTGGATTTTGGTGAGAGCTACTCACAAATATGATTCCGCCTCTTCTATGAACGTGACCCTTATTGGTAAGGATCATGTTCAAGGACTTGCTACCAACCTTAAATTTATTCAAGGTTTCTTTGAGTAGCAAGTTTTCCTTTTGAAGTATTTCTAGTTCATTGCATTTTGTGCAGGAAGCTAAGCTATTTTCATGCTCAATCTTTACTCTATCAAAATCGCTAATAAGAGAAGCATATTCCTTTTTTAAAGAGTTATATTTTTTACTCAAGATTTTACATTCATCAAACAATTCATAAAAAGCACTTGAAAGTTCATCGAAAGTTAAATTTGCGTCTAATGAACTTGTTACCTCATCTCCAATAGCCATTAGCGCATAGTGAGCAATTTGCTCGGTGTTGGTTGGCTCCTCTTCTTCGGAAGCACTTGAGTCGTCCCATGTAGCTTTGAGAGCCTTCTTCTTTGGTTGCCTCATATTTGCTTAGGGACATTCACTCTTGAAGTGTCCCGGTTTCTTGCATTCATAACATATCACTTGTTCTTTCTTAGGTTCAAATTTATTTTTAGTATCATTTTTAAATTTATTTCTTTTTATGAATCTTTTGAACTTCTTTGTTAAGAGTGCCAAGTCATCGTCAAAGTCCTCATCACTTGAGTTTTCTTTTAAGTGGTCTTCTTGTATTTTAAGTGTCATATCCTTCCTATTTTGTGGAAGGGTATCCTCAAGCTTTTCGTGAGCTTTATATATCATCTCATAGGTCATTAATGATCCAATTAGTTCTTTAAGAGGAAAATTATTTAGATCTTTGGCCTCTTGAATGGCCGTTACTTTAGGGTCTCAACTTTTTGGAAGAGATTTTAAAATCTTATTAACAAGTTCAAAATCTGAGAAACCTTTACCTAGTCCTTTTAGACCATTGACGACATCCGTAAATCGGGTGTACATGTCTTCAATGGTCTCACTCGGTTTCATTCGAAACAACTAATATGAATGCACTAAAAGATTAATTTTTGACTCCTTCACTCTACTAGTGCCTTCATGAGTCACTTTGAGTGTGTGCTAAATATCAAGAGCAGTTTCACAAATGGACACACGGTTAAACTCATTTTTATCTAAGGCACAAAACAAGACATTTATAGCCTTTGCGTTTAAAGCAAAAGTCTTTTTCTCCAACTCATTCCAATCGTTCATTGGAGGAGAAGACTTTTGAAAGCCATTTTCTACAATATTCCATAATTCGAAGTCCATTGAAATTAGGAAGATCCTCATTCTAGTCTTCCAATATGTATAATCCGTCCCATTGAACATGGGCGGACGTGTAATTGAATGACCCTCTTAGTTGCTGGCAAATGTCATCTCTCTTGGGTTTTAAACCAGATGAGAGTGAACCTTGCTCTGATACCAATTGTTAGGATCAAGAGTGGCACTAAGAGGGGTGGGGGGGTGAATTAGTGCAGCGGAAAACTTTGTCGATTTCAGAAAAATGTTCGTTTTGATTAAAACTAATTCCGACGAAAATGATTTCGATTCAATCCGTTTCGAAGAGATTATGAACTTGAAAGCTTTCGTAATAGTACAAAAGAGGATTAAGGAGATTTGCAGTAATGTAAATTGCATAAATGAAAAGCAAATCAGAATTTAGAGTGGTTCGGTCAGTGTGACCTACATCCACTTTCGGATTCCTCCTTCGATGAGGTCTCCGGCGTCCACTAGAGGCCTTCCTTCAATAGGCGAAGGCCAACCACCTTTTACAGCTCTATCTCCTTTTGCCGAGTTTAGGAGACAATCCTTACAAGTCTCACTCTTCTTTCTTGGATGGTTACAAGGCTAAGAGATGGAGGAGAACTCTTCACTTTTACAACACTTTAAGACTCAAGAACTCAAGATTATGTCAATAACTTTCATGCCTTTTCATGCAGAAAAGGGTGGGGTTTTTATAGGCCCCAATGACTTTAAAAATTGAGCCAAAAAGTGTCTCATCCCGGATTTCCAGGGTACTGGCGGTACCATTGCCATTACTGGGCGGTACTACCGCCTGCAGTCTGATACTGGGCGATACTACCGCTCAGTCTGGGCGGTACCACCACCTAACAAGGGCAGTACCACCGCCCAAAATTCCTAGGGTTCTGTTTCCCAAGCGGTGCCACCGTCGGCTATGTTTTTAGGGGCTGAATTGGCCGCTCAATTCGGCTTAATTCAGCCCTGTTAAGGGCCTAGTTGGCCCCTAATTAAGTTAGTGGGATTACCTCCCAATCCTAACTTAATTTACGCTCTAACTACGTTAATTAAGACATGATCATAGCACTTCTTGTTCTGGTGTGTCAATTGCTCTTCCGGCGTACTTCCGACGAACATCCGACGAACTCTCGGCAATGCTCTGGCAGACTCCCGGACTTTACGATGATCTTCTTGGCGAGCTTCAATGAGTTTCTTTGATAAGCTCCTGGACTTCTCGGTTGGTTTCGGTAGAACTTCCGACGAACGTCTGGACTTTCGGCTGACTCTCGAACTTCCAACGTGATCTCGATATTGACTTCGGCACAACACTTGCTTTATGTCTTACTGCTATCGTAGTTAATCCTGCACACTTTTCTCAACATATAGATTATATCAAAGAAATTACAATTGACTTCATCATCAAAATCTAAGATTCAACACCTTGATCATTCATTTACACTCATCCAATCACTCACGCATACATCTAGAAATCAATATTATTAAATATTATGAGAGACAATACTTGATATAAATCTGCTAGACTATGTTCATTGGTGGCTCCGCATTGTGATAGGCTCGTAGCTCCTTTCACAGGTTGCAACCAATGTGAACTACTAGTCTAGTCACATTTATTACATGATACTCATCATATCAATATCATAAACATAAGAAAATAGAAAACCAATAGTCATTTTCAAATGACATCTTCAGATAAAACTTTTAAATTCATCAAATCATAAAAGCATGAAACATCAATCTCTCAATAGTCCTCAATCAACCAAAACCCTAATTGAAATAGCTCAATTGACTTAACCCAAACTCATTTCGATTATGATCTAACGGAACCAACATCAAATCCTTATAAACTGATCTGGAATCACCCTAAACTGGTTATTAGATTATAATCTTGATTAGGTCAAATAGGTTTGAACTAGTTAAGTTAGTTTGGAATCACCCTAATCGACTTAACTGATCAAACCTATTTGATTTAATCATTAATGAGCTCAAACCATTAGAGAGGGAGGAAATTGGACTATGTCGTATGGTGCTAACCCAAACCGAACCAACCCACCTGAGTCTTGAACACGTCACATACACTACATATACCTGTTCCAAGTAATAGGTTGAGTTGAGGTGCGATGGGTTATATAAAAGGAGCGACGATATATCTAATGCCAATCTCATAGCTGGGCAAGCTTAATTTCATGGAATAGGCTAAGCCTCACATATAAGTTGGGCTAAGCCTTACCATTGAACTAGGCAATGCTTGGCTCGTGAGTTGGTCGTACCTAGACATATGAATTAGGATCGTAACTGGCCACATTGACTGAGTTGTATCTAGTCGCATGAGCTGGCCCATGCCTGGCCACATGTTTAGGTCGTACCTTACCATATGGGCCGAGTTATACATAGCCACATGGGTTGGGTCATGCCTAGCCACATTGGTTGGTTTATACCTTGCCATATGGGCTGGCTCTTACCCGGCCACATAGGTTGGGTCATGCCGAGTCACATGGGCTAGGTTGTACTTGGTCACATGAGAAACTTTAAATTCATCAAATCATAAAAGCATGAAACATCAATCTCTCAATAGTCCTCAATCAACCAAAACCCTAATTGAAATAGCTCAATTGACTTAACCCAAACTCATTTCGATTATGATCTAACGGAACCAACATCAAATCCTTATAAAACTGATCTGGAATCACCCTAAACTGGTCTAATTTAGATTTGATTAATCTTGATTAGGTCAAATAGGTTTGAACTAGTTAAGTTAGTTTGGAATCACCCTAAATCGACTTTAACTGATCAAACCTATTTGATTTAATCAATTAATGAGCTCAAACCATTAGAGAGGGAGGAAATTGGACTATGTCGTATGGTGCTAACCCAAACCGAACCAACCCACCTGAGTCTTGAACACGTCACATACACTACATATACCTGTTCCAAGTAATAGGTTGAGTTGAGGTGCGATGGGTTATATAAAAGGAGCGACGATATATCTAATGCCAATCTCATAGCTGGGCAAGCTTAATTTCATGGAATAGGCTAAGCCTCACATATAAGTTGGGCTAAGCCTTACCATTGAACTAGGCAATGCTTGGCTCGTGAGTTGGTCGTACCTAGACATATGAATTAGGATCGTAACTGGCCACATTGACTGAGTTGTATCTAGTCGCATGAGCTGGCCCATGCCTGGCCACATGTTTAGGTCGTACCTTACCATATGGGCCGAGTTATACATAGCCACATGGGTTGGGTCATGCCTAGCCACATTGGTTGGTTTATACCTTGCCATATGGGCTGGCTCTTACCCGGCCACATAGGTTGGGTCATGCCTAGCCACATTGGTTGGTTTATACCTTGCCATATGGGCTGGCTCTTACCCGGCCACATAGGTTGGGTCATGCCTAGCCACATTGGTTGGTTTATACCTTGCCATATGGGCTGGCTCTTACCCGGCCACATAGGTTGGGTCATGCCTAGCCACATTGGTTGGTTTATACCTTGCCATATGGGCTGGCTCTTACCCGGCCACATAGGTTGGGTCATGCCTAGCCACATTGGTTGGTTTATACCTTGCCATATGGGCTGGCTCTTACCCGGCCACATAGGTTGGGTCATGCCTAGCCACATTGGTTGGTTTATACCTTGCCATATGGGCTGGCTCTTACCCGGCCACATAGGTTGGGTCATGCCTAGCCACATTGGTTGGTTTATACCTTGCCATATGGGCTGGCTCTTACCCGGCCACATAGGTTGGGTCATGCCTAGCCACATTGGTTGGTTTATACCTTGCCATATGGGCTGGCTCTGGTCATGCCGAGTCACATGGGCTAGGTTGTACTTGGTCACATGAGCTAGGTCGTACATGACCACACGAGCTGAGTCGATTCGATCTGATCGATCAACTTGACTCAAGTTAGACCCCAATTAGACTCCTCTTATCCAATTAGATTTTAATATTTAAAATTATTAAAGAATGACTCAAATACATTAATTAAAACTTTAAATTCATGATCTTAAATTTAAAACTTATTACATTATAGAAATTCACATATAATTCTTGAAACATAAATATATCTAATTAAATAAATTAGAACTATTATACTAATCCAAAAATAATAATTTTAATAATTAAATCAATATTAAAATTCACTTAAGCTTAAGAGATCAGTATAAATCAAATAATCATTCTAACATCACAAAATAATTATCATTATTTACTAATCATGAATTTCGAAATTAAAACATCATTATGCATCAAAAATTATAACAATCTCAACATCAAGATTTTAAAATATAAATCAAAGCTAGTTAAAAAAAAAATATGATCCTACCTCTTTTCGATTATCCCTTCCTTGATATCATCTTCTCGGGAAGTCCTCTCCTCAATCCTCCCATTATTAGGCTTTGTGAGGAATAAGGGAGAAGTAGCCGTTTTATATAGGAGAAGATGAGATCTCCCAAAAGGTAAGTAATAATTTAATTTTTTTAAATTTATTTTTCTTTTACTTTCACACACAAAGAAAGTAATATAATATTTATTTCTTATAATTCACACACAAAAATGGAATGTAAACTATTTACTTCTTAAATATCAAATCACTTATTAGAAAATAAATCAATTAATAATTTAATTGATTAGTAGAATTCCTAATTTATCCATGTGATTAAGAAAATTAAATTTAATTATTTCAACTATAGTACACAGATATAGAAGTTAATAATAAAGCAATATATCATTTATAGTAATTAATTTTTGTTAAGGGAGAAATTATCGGTGATTACATTTTATATATGTCATATAAAAAGACTTAAAACTTTTCTATTTATAGCTTAGAAAATAGCAAAAGTTTTCATTGTGGTTCTAGTGCTTTAATCACCATGCAAGCAAAGTCATAGGTAATGCAAGGACAAATATAGAAAGGATTTTCTCCAAACATAGGTTCCACGGGTGCTCGAATCCCATGACGTCATCCTTTCCTGTGATATTTCGTTTAGAGGTCAAGGTTACTCTCTATTTCTGGTTTCCTTATACTATACTCTTTCTTCTTTATCTTGCTCAGTAATGGGTGACGAACATTGCACTAGTTATGTCAGATGAATTGCGAACACAAGGGTAGATATAGTTTATACTTCCAAAACCAATATTTATAAAGGAACCAGCTTAGAGCGGTAGTTTAAGCCGGTAAGTGTCAGTACCAATTGGCACTAGCAAAGAAATAAAAAATGGCTTAATATCAAAATCTTGCCTTGTACAATGTTATGTTGCCGCTGCTCGCCGCCCAGAAACCTTGGTTATGGCTTGATGTGCTCCTGAAAACCCTGGTCATGACTGTCATTAATATGGGTCCTGTAGATATCTGAATTGCGTCAGTGGGTTGATCGATCAGTATGACAAACTGGATTTTGGATTGGATTTTTTAGAATGTAGAAGTAAGAAACTAGAGAGATAAGGAAGAAGGAAAGAGAAGAGCAGATTTAGGGACATGAGAAGAAAATATTTGGAATCACATTGGTTCATGGACATTATACTTCAAGTTCTAGTCCCTTTTAAGTCGTGGCTTTACATCTCTTGAGAAGAAAATTCATTCTTCTAATCACCTTCAATCTCTATTAAATTTTATATAAGCTTCATCAGAAAGCTCTCTAAAAATAATAAAAATTGTATCCCTTGACATCTTATTTAAACAGACACGAAAATGATCCAAATATTGTTCCTAGTTACCAAATAGATGTCTTGAACCAAATATATTTTAAACTGGACTCATAATGAGGTACAACTCAAGATACTCGTTGGAGTAGTTAATAAGAATAAGTACAAGAAAATGAAGATACTTTCGAATTACGAAACATTATTTGACTTGGACCGAAAACATACTTCTTCTAAGGTCTAATACTCTAACTTCAATCTACTCTGTGATTTATGTATTTGTAATATTTATTGCTTGGTCTCATCTCATTCCTTAGATATTTCTTCCTTCATATTATGATAGTCTGCTATTGAAGGTTGAAAGAGGCTTTTTTTGGATGTTTTTGGAAAACAATTATACGTCAATAATTACTAAAGGTGGTACCTAGGCATATATCCATGCCTGCCCAAGATATATGAATTTTCTGTGGGTAGTAATTTACAAGTAAGAGATGGCTTTTAACACTAATGATTGTGTAGCATAAGCAGAGACCTGTCTCGTGGAATGATTTATTAGTTAAAGTTTAACTAAGAAACCGGTTCCTATGTAGCCCTATAGTATGTGTTCTCAGTTTTTGTCTTATTTTTAATTATATCTTTCCTTGCTTGTTGTAATTTTTCTTAAAATAATTTACGGACCGCCATCGGAACCTTCTTGCATTTTGCATCATTGGGATACTCGTTGATCAAATGCATCTTTACCTGGATGATTCCTCCACCCTTGCTGATGTAGTCACAATAAATGTACTGTCAATGATGACGGTTCCCATCTATCTTTCGAGCATGATCCGAAGCATCATCGTGTGTCTATTCGTTTGATGCTATGTTCCAATCAAATCTATGGCTAATATAATACTTACCCCTGCTACTATATTATTGGAATCAAAATCTTAGTATTGGTGTTGATTTTTGAAATTTGAAGTAGGTTCTTTTCTATACTTTTAGTAGGTTACATTATCTGGAGCACAAACATTTAGGGAACATGATGACAGGTAGAGTCCTTGTTTATGTATGTCTCGGTTCAAATACTAAATGATTATTTAAGGGAATATGTTAAACCACAGTGAACTCACCTTTCCTATGTTCTTCAGTTTGGTTGCTAAAATTGTCTTCCTGTTTGTTGTGAGATATTATGACATGATACCTTCACTTATATTTCAGATAACTGTCCTTACTGTCTATGTGTTCCTATATGGGCGGCTATATTTAGTTATGAGTGGTTTAGAAAGGTCAATTTTGGAGGATCCACGCATTCAGCAAAATAGCAAGCCTCTTGAAAATGCTCTTGCTTCACAATCGGTCTTTCAGCTGGGCTTGTTACTGGTACTGCCGATGGTAATGGAAGTTGGTTTAGAGAAGGGATTTCGGACAGCTATTGGTGAATTTATATTAATGCAGCTGCAACTGGCCCCCGTTTTCTTTACCTTCCAGCTTGGAACTAAAGCCCATTATTATGGGAGGACAATACTGCATGGAGGTGCAAAATATAGAGCTACAGGTCGTGGTTTTGTGGTATTTCATGCAAAGTTTGCTGATAACTACCGGATGTACTCCCGCAGCCATTTTGTTAAAGGATTGGAACTGTTGATACTGTTGGTTGTCTATGAAGTATATGGATATTCATATCGAAGCTCAACTTTATACTTGTTCGTCACGTTTTCTATGTGGTTTTTGGTGGCTTCATGGTTATTTGCACCTTTTGTATTCAATCCTTCTGGATTTGATTGGCAGAAGACAGTTGATGATTGGACAGACTGGAAAAAATGGATGGGAAACCGTGGAGGGATTGGTATTCCAATAGATAGTAGTTGGGAATCATGGTGGGAGAGTGAACATGAGCATTTGAAGCACACCAGTATACGTGGCCGTGTACTCGAGATCATCCTGGCTCTACGCTTCTTGATCTTCCAGTATGGAATTGTTTACCACCTTAATATAGCTCAT
The DNA here is from genome assembly GCA_004837865.1 of Musa balbisiana. Taxonomy (NCBI): domain Eukaryota; kingdom Viridiplantae; phylum Streptophyta; class Magnoliopsida; order Zingiberales; family Musaceae; genus Musa; species Musa balbisiana. Next base: position 32,230,971 of record CM017191.1, on the reverse strand, counting down.
CACAGCAAAAGCGTGCTGGTATCATTCGTTTCATGTTATAAACTTCACTAGTTCTGTTCTGTGAACTACTTTTACAACCGTTCTAATCCTCCAACATTCTCTCCTAGGTTTATGGACTGTCATGGCTGGTGATGTTGACTGTGCTAGCAGCTCTGAAGGTATCCACTAAACACATGAGGATTGGTGATCGCATGACTAATTTCATGATCTGTTGTGTCGAGCAAAGAAAAAGATCTGAGCATGATAACATTCACTCATAGTATGTCGAGCAAAGAAAAAGCTGAGCATGATAACATTCACTCATAGTTAGCTAGTTATTTTTCACTGCATGCAGAAAGCCCATAATTTTTTCATAGTTTGCTATCTTAATTCTGGCATGCCTTTTGTCTGTTCAGATGGTTTCCATGGGGAGGCGACGGTTTGGTACTGATTTCCAACTTATGTTCCGCATCCTCAAAGGTCTTCTCTTCCTCGGGTTTGTATCGGTAATGACCGTGTTATTCATCGTCTGTGGGCTGACGATATCAGATGTCTTTGCTGCATTGCTGGGCTTCATGCCAACCGGTTGGTTTCTCCTTTTGGTGAGTGCATGCGTTCCTGTTCCATTTTTCACCCATCAGATATGATTATGTTCGAGCCTAATGCTCAGCCATTGTCGTCCTCGTCACTTGCCAAGATTGGGCAAGCATGCAGACCTCTTTTTAAGAAGATGGGATTCTGGGATTCCATTAAGGAGCTGGGAAGAGCATACGAGTACGTAATGGGACTCTTAATCTTTGTGCCGATCGTTGTCCTGTCGTGGTTCCCCTTCGTTTCCGAGTTCCAGACGCGCTTGCTGTTCAACCAGGCATTTAGTCGTGGTCTGCAGATCTCCATGATTCTTGCTGGCAAGACGGACAGCGGTGTAAACATGCCCCAGCTGACCTCCGGCAAATAGGTTGTATGATTTCTGAATTCAACAGAGTGAAAGGTGTTCCAAGCACAAATTTGTTTTTGTATTTGGGCAAGAAATTACAGCCTACTCGATGGATTCCAATAACTATTTCTTGGTCTTTGTTAATAATATGACTTAAAGATCGTATCTGATGTACTCAATTAAGCCTTAAATATGTTATCCTTATTTAATTATTTTTTTCCTTATTAAAAAATATTTAATTAATTCTACATATCAGCTTTCAACAACCCATCCATCGTCTATCGTCTACACGTGTGAGGAAAGTGTCGGCTTTTGCTTTTCCACCCAAGACAACTATCTTACCCGTCTATTTGGTCGGTAAGACTTAATTATAAGAATCTTTATATTAATAGATAATTTTTAAATATTTATCACATAAAATTCTCAAATTCTTGACCAGTGAATCTGATAAATATTATTGTTGCATCAAAATTTTATATATTCAGACATTCGTCCCATGCCACGTTGCCTATATTGGTAATACGTATTATTGCATACGGGCAATAAATGTCATGCGTCCAAACAAAGGAAAGGCCCGGCTTTCTTTGGCCTTCTCAGCTTCTTCAAACCGACCTCTCTCATTCGGCCGTCGGCGATGGAGATCGATCGTCCCGCCACGAATGGAGACGGTGCCGGAGCCGCGGAGGAGATGGATCTGGAGAGGCCATTCCTCCGCCGCAGCTCCTCCGGCAGCCGGAGGAGGAGGACGGCCGGTGAAACCCCGCTCGGCTCTCCATCTCGCCGCCCGTCCTTCCGGCAAGAAATGGGCCACGCCGCTGCGGAAACCTACCTCATTACTCGGCTCACCCTCGTCCTCCTACGATACCTCGGGTACAAATTTTGTGATTTCATTAGTGAGTTTTTCTGTTTGCATTTTTTATTCGTGGGCTCAACCCATAATGTGCCTTTAGTCCTATCCAAGAAAATTGACCCGTAAATTTAATAGGCCCGAGACCCTAAATGTTTGTTCTGTAAAGTATAAACTAACCGATTTATAAGGACGTGATGTATGGATCTCAGTAATTTTCTGCTTTCTTAAAGCATGTAGTACTTGGAGATCGACTGGTATGACATTATTAACTTAGATGGATCCTGTTCTTATTTTTTGTACGCTAATTTGCCTCACCCTTTCATGATTACCTGATGGGAAATGCCAGATTCTAGGGTTAGAATTGCCTTCTTAAAATCAATGGATTAAACAGATTTATAATGGAATGGTGCAACATAATGTTGTATATATTCACTCTATTTTGATGGCATATTATTTGGAGTGCCCAAACAACCTACTAGTGTAACCATGAACTGCAATATATAGGTTTCATCTGTTATTATGATTTATGCTACTTGATGATGGACACATGAGCATTAGCAGAGTCTCATCGCCAAAAAAAGGCTGTGTTTTCTAGTAAATGACGAAACCTTATTACAAAAGCTTCTATTCATATTGGAGGCAGATGAAAGAACAGCTTCGCTAATTAATCTGCATTTTATTAGCACCCTAAAAATCTTATATAGATATAGTCAGTAAGTTTCTTGAGTAAGCTTAACATTTTAAAATTTAAACATTTGGTGATTCCCCATGGTAATGTGTCGTTTTGCAAAATCTGAAGCCCATATTTGGTTGGTTGCAAACATCCAAGGGTTCGATTTTTTATAGTTAAAATTTCAAATTATTTGTCTACTATTTTTTTTCTTTTTATACAAAATATCTGCTCTACTTCTCTTCTTCCAACAAATTTTTTAAGTGAATTCCAGCTGGAATTTTATAGTCAATATCTATTCAAATTTGTTCAGGGTTGGTTCTCGGTGGATTACAAAGTTTCTTGCCCTGGGTTTTTATGCTCTCTTACTTATGCCGGGTTTTATACAAGGTGCTCTTCTTACTAAACCTTGTTCTGAAATTCACTTGATGCATGAGATATTTGTATGACCATCTTTTACATTTCTTTTCATGCACAAGTTACAAGTTTGTTACTAATTTACTTGATAGTGTTCATATGTTGGTCTATACAATTAATAATGCCTCTTCTTTCCGTACAGTCGGATATTACTATTTTTTCTCGAATCAGGTGCGCAGAAGTGTAATTTATGGAGAACAACCAAGAAATCGGTAGACAATTGCAAACTGTGTTCCTCTCTAACATGTATTTCTTCTTCTCATTTCTTCTGAACTAAAGGTATTTCATTCTGCAGCTTGGATCTGTATTTGCCTATTAATGGCAGCACACCTAAGCCAGTTGTGGCATTTGTAACTGGTGGGGCCTGGATCATTGGGTGAGTGGAGTTACACATGGTTGAGAATGACATAGCACGGGAAATTTTGTAACATAATTTCTGATACATTGTTAACTATTTAATAGGTATCATCTTTTCTTTCTTCAGCTATAAAGCATGGGGTGCTCTGCTAGGGAGACGTTTAGCAGAAAGGGATGTTATAGTTGCATGCATAGATTACAGGTACTGTTGAGGCTCTTCAAAGATAAACTGTAGTTCTACATATGAGATGATATATGCAGCTTGATCCTGATGGCACCATATTATGTTTCATTCAAGCTCAAGGTTTTCATTTTGTAGAAACTTTCCTCAAGGGACAATAAGTGATATGATAAAAGATGCCTCCCAGGGGATCTCATTTATATGCAACAATATTGTTGACTATGGAGGTGATCCTAACCGGTATGGGTTTTATGTCATGATACTTATTATGCTTGTAAGGGTTGCTAACTGCAAACCATCAAAGATATTTACATTAACTGCTTGATGGAGTTTGGCATGAAGTTTATGTTTTAAGATTGATAGGAAATTCTATGTCAACTTAGTTTATTATGTGCCACTAGATCAAACCTCTACTTGAGAGTATCAAACAAGGATATTAGCCCCATCAACTAAGAAAGAAGAGTGAAAAGAGGTAATAATATTAGTTATCTACTATATCCAGATCTGGACCATAAATTAACATGTACAAAATTTTAGATTGAATATGGTGAGAAATTGATGATTCAAGATTCATTTAGTTTTGCCCTCCAGTGATTTGTTATGTAGTGCTAACTAGTGCAACTTATCTATAAAGAATTGTTGAGCTAAAAATGCTCCTGAATTTTGAATAGCTAAAAGTGAAGGAAAATATATCTACCAATTTTTAATTCAGATCTATAGCTATCTCTTGTTGACATAAGTTTGACTAGTCTTACATGATTTGATGGACTGGTATGATATTATCATTCAATGATATCGTTTGGGTACTCAGCTAGGCCCTCGTGCAAGGTGAGGCGAGGTGAGCCGAGGCCCAAATGCCTCAATTCGGGTTCAGGTGAGTGCCTTTAATGGACCGCCACTTAGGCACGCACTTGGGCCGTGGCGCTTGCCTGGCCCAAATTGATTGATTTGGTTCAACCAAGCCAGATAAGCCATTACACACTCCATCCGCCCCCCTCCCTCCCTTTAACCTAATCCTCATCTTCATGCATGCGTAAGGCAGTCGGATCTCATCTTCTAATGCATGTGCAAGTCGATGACCAACTTTCGTGCATAAGGCGAGTGGCTCTCCAGCGGACCTCCCTTCTTGAAGATGGAGGTACCTTATCCTTTTTCCTCTCTCTCTCCTTCACGTTGCATTTCTCCATCCCTCTTGCTCTCCAGTGGTGCCAATTCTCATGCCCCTTGTTGTGTTCTCTCCTCCACCTCCTACGGCGATGCGTCCCTGTCATGGATCTCTCTCACCCATCGCCTCCTCCCTCTCCCGATGGCACTCAATAGCTTCGACGGTCAGCGGCACAACCCCCTTCTTGCTCTCTCTTCCGTCGACCTCCTCTCTCTCTCTCTCTCTTTGCTTCTTCTTTCTCTCTCTTTATTTCTTCTCCTATTCTAAGCCAGCTCACCTCTCCCACCAAATGATTGTTAATAATTAATAATAGTTAATTATTGTTAATACTAGTTTATGAAATGTGTTATGTATTGAATTTGTTAAGCTAGGTTTATTGGACTTTTGATGTTAATTTTCTTTTTTTTTACTATATTTGGATAATTGAATACTTTAATGTTGTATAGATGTTTAAATGAATGTTGTTCGATGTTTTATTAGTGATACTTTGATTATGAAATGATATGAAATTCATATTTTATCTAATTCTTATCTTCATTATTGCCTTTCTCCTTAATTATATTTTTTATAATGTTTATATTCAGTGATTTCAATAGGCGCTCGAGCGCTCGCCTAGGCACTCAGGCGAGGCGAGGCGAGGCCCGAGCGCCTCGCTTCATTTCCAGGCGGCGTGCTTCAAAGAGGCGTCGCTTGGGCGCTCGCCCGAGCCCAGGTGCCGGGCGCTTTGGGCGAGCACCCGGGTTAAACCAGGTGACCGAACCAGCGTTTTAGGTCTGGTTCGATCTCCGATGCTTTAGTTGGTTCAATCAAACCAACTAAAGGATCGATATCAACCTTCCTCTCACGACTTTCCAACCCTAACCTTGCTCATTGTTGCCGCTACTCGCTGCTATCGTTGCCACTGTCACCGCTCGCCACTCCCGCTCTCGCTGCTCGCTGCTACCGCTGCCACTATCGTCGCTCGTCGCTCCCGCTGTCGCTGCCGCTGCCACTATCACCGCTCGTCGCTCCTGCTCCCGTTGTCGTCGCTCGCTGCTACTGCTGCCACTGTCGTTGCTCACTGCTCCCACTCCTGCTGCCGCTTCTCGCTGCTATCGTTGTCACTGCCACTATCGCCGCTCGCCTCTCCCACTCCCGCTCCTGTTGTTATTGCTTGCTGTTACCTCTTCTCACATCGACTTGATAGTATACTATTAACAATATACTAGTAACAATATTCTTTTATTTATTAGATTAATAATATATTATTTTGATTTTAATACTGCTAATTTTTATTTATTTGAAATTATTGTTATTGTTTTGAATTTTGAGATTTTTTTGTTAATGTGATATTATGATTTCGTAAGATTTTTTTAATTTAATATCATATTTTTATTTAAATAATTATATTTATTAATTATGTTATATATTTTTATATTTTAGCTTCTCACTTCGCTCAGACGTTTTTGGACCTTGACGCCTAGTGCTTTTTAAATCACTATTTATATTGGTGAGCGCCTAGGTGTGCACTTAGTACCTCAGATGTTTTAAAGCCTTGACACCTTTCAGCACCTAGTGCCTTTGACAGCATTGTTGTTTAATGCTTCAAAAGCTCAAAATCAACTTGAAGGCTACGTGTCTTACATAGTACATACTACATTAAAGGATAAGTCTAATGCATTAGACTTTCACCAATATAGGATCTAGAAAGGTCAAAGGACACAACCTTACCCTATGAATAAAGAAGCTGTTTCTGGGACTTATGTTAACCTCATTGAAGTCTTAAGGAAGCAACCTGCTCACCCTCATTTTACATGGTATATAGTTTATGAATTGTCTATTATCAGTCACATTAGCTTCTTTTATTGGTACAAAATGCACATATTGATCTTGATAAAACTTATACCATAGACCGTTCCTATGAGAGGGAGGCAAGCCTATCATGTCCCTAATTCTATTCAATGAATGAATAAGCTAACAGAAGCTATTTTTAGTTATCCAATAATGGGTGTCACTAGGGAAGGAATAGTCGCTGAACCATGCTGTACTAAGCAAATTTGACATGATCATATGACCAACGTATTTGATGTTCAAACCAAGATATGCAATACCGTACCATATCGATGTTTCGAGGTTGGCTCGGTACGGTACAGTACCATGTACTGCTCAGTACACCAGGGCGTACCGAGTGATTTTAAATATTTTTTTCTTATACTGTAGCACTGTAGCAGCGCTACAATGAACAGTGTAGCACTGTAGCACATTCCATCCGGTAGCGGACGGTCCGCATACCGGTATGCCGTCGGACCGGTACATACTACTCGTATCGGACGATACTATTTGAAATTGCATACCATGGTTCAAACTTATAATTTAACCAACTAGTTAATAACTCTAAATTTTTATTGAAAGTAGCTGTAGATAAGGAGATTGATTAATAAGTTTTTTTACATAAAGCAATGTGAAAATCAAGTTAATTAAGCTTTTCCATGCTCAGTTTGGTGATTGATCCAACTTAAAAGAAATTTATATATTAATGTTTAGGACAAATAGGAACTTAGTTGATCAATCTCCTTTCTCCTATTCTTAATCGGATCTTATGTTCTAAGTGTTAAAAGTTGCCTTTAGTATATTGGGATTTAATTTGCTTCAGGGCTATTTTTCTATGTGCACTGGATTATGTGGCCATCTTGCTGCATCTAATATCTATTTTTCCTATTCATGACTAAAATCATAGGATCCATTTAATGGGACAATCAGCTGGTGCACATATTGCTGCTTGCGCACTTGTTGATCAGGCATTGAGAGAACATCAAGGAGAAAACACTTCTTGGAGTGTGTCCCAAATAAAAACTTATTTTGGTTTGTCTGGGGGGCAAGTATTTAAGTATTTGATGTTTTAATTGGTTTCCTATGAAGTTCTTCGCATTTTCTTAAGTTTGTTACCATGCAAAATTTGTTTTTCCATTTATATTATGAACATGATGTTTATTGTGCTTCTTTGAAGGTTCTGATGGTTTTTTCTTACTAAAAACTGGCTTCTATATTTTGGCAAGTTCCCCAACTAAATTATATGATATGATGTGTCATCTATGGAATGCTTGGTAGCAGCATGTGCACATTGGTAGCTAAGATATTATAATTTCCATGATTCAAGTCTGAAGATCACAAGATATACTAGCAAGTTAATCTGGCAGGATGTTCAATTTCTTCATTACAGATCATAATGACATATTATGAAGATATACCATGTTGCTTATTTCTGCACATTCTCTAGTCAATTATAACATGCATGATTTTTGTCAACCTTAAAAGAACAATAAAAAATGCAATTAATTTGCAAGCTTTCCTGTATTGTTTAAATTACACCGAATTGCTTTTAGAAATAGCATGTCTTCAATGATTAGTACTTTGGATTGTTTTTATTTTTTTTCTGGAAATATATTTTGTATATACCATTAAAATTTTGCAAAGCACATGTTTGCAGTAAATTAATTTTAGCAGTTAAAAAAATGACAACGGTATTGCTTTTTAGAGCTCAATAGAGGAAAAAGATTTACATAGATTTATCCCAAATAGCTGTGACATCGCATCTTATTGTTGTTGTAGTAATTAAACATGGTAGCTGAAGTATATGAAGTTAGATCTATAACCTGATAATAGTTTTACAGTAACAAGTAAAAAATGCAAGCATAATATTGAAGTGGGGGAACTACTATAGAGATGCATTAAAAGTTGTAAAAGAAAAAAATAAGGTTAAAGGAAGGATATATCCGGACTCTCTTAGGATAATTGTTTTCATTAAATGTGTTTGGCTGCTTCAAAAATCCATCCCAGTGATATACAATGCTCTAAAGACTAGTATTGGACACCTTAAACCCTGAGTAAGAAAAAAATTCACAAAATGGAAAATTATCACATTATAGAGAGTTTAAGAGAGTGGGGGCAAGAGCTACATTCCTTTTTTTTTTAAGAAATACATCCAGGAGTCTTTAATTCATAGAATCCTTGGAATTCAATCCAAGAGGTGCCAAGATAAGGAGCACCTACAATAGATATTATTTCCAATTATAAATTAAAATAATTCAAAATTATAAGTAAAGTACAGTGGGGCATACCCGCTGATGCATAGAACCGTATAGACTGTAAGAAAATTCCATCATGCATTGATGTTATGCTGAGTTCAATTCTCAATAGTTTGGAAGAACTGATTATTCCCTCTTCCATATGCTGGATGTTAAATAATTATTCCCTTGAATTTAAGCTAGGACTATTCTGTTGATAAAAGAGAGGTTCGCAAAGTCAAAGGCAACTTGATCTCTTGGCTGTTATATTTTTTCAGCTTAAATCCTAAATTACTTTATCAATTTTATGACTCAATAAAAGTGTAAAAAATTGTTCCAAAACTTCAATTGACAGATATAACTTGTTTGACTTGGTCGATCATGTCCATAGACGTGGCCTGTACCGCAGCATCTTTCTCAGGTAATTATTCTACATTCCTTTCGTTGGTCAGTGTTAATTTTTGTGCTCCATCTTTTGCTGAATGTCACTCACATGTAATTATCCTACACAACAATTTAAAACTTCTATTACAGCATAATGGAGGGGGAGCAGTCCTTACAGCGTTATTCTCCAGAATTGACTGTACAGGACCAAAGTTTTCACCCAGCTATTATTTGCCTGCCTCAGATTATCCTTTTCCATGGAACAGGAGACTATTCAATACCCTCTACTGCCAGGTTGGTCTTGGTGAAACTGTTACGAGAAGGAATAAGCACTTGTCAAATGAACAAGATTGCCTCAATTGGAAATGAATTTGAAGCATCAGATTCCCTCTGAAAATTCTTATCAGTATGGAAACATGAATATCATGGCATCCACAACTAAGGCACAAGAATATCACTTCAACACATCCCAATAGCTCTTCTTCCTACATTTTGTACTACAAAGTCATTTTTTGTGTTTGCATATCAAGTGCTTTGTTTCAGAGACTCTTTGTTTGATTTTTTTGTTTTTTACCAATCAACATGCTAGGTGAATGTGGTAAATTTGTTGGCATCAGGATTTTGTCTATATTTGTGTAATCATTATGACCATTAGAACCATCAAGCTTAAACTAAAGAATTTAAGTCGGCTTTATGGATCTATATACAACATTTAAACTTCACCTCATTTGTTAAGAGCAAGGCTGTTTGAATTCCTTCAAAGCACTATCCATTTTGTTTTAATACATATTGTGTTGTTCAAAATTTGACCTTCGAGACAAACCCAATTTCTCGTCATAATTTTCCATGACAGGTGCTCATGATCATAATTCTCCACATGAGAAGTGAGGTTTCACTAGTGCTGCATACATATGGCCTCCATAACAATTATTATAGTTAATTTTATTTATCTTTGGATATGGATTTACCTCTAGAAATGATATTAATTGGTAATCCAACTTTTACTTAATCATGTTACTTGGACTAAAGGTTTTCCATGGGCTTTTATGAGTAACTTACCTAATTTTGCAGTGAAAACTTTGCTACTGCCCTCAGGAGTGTTGGTGCTCAAGTTAAATTAATCTTGTATGAAGGCAAGACACACACTGATTTGTTTTTGCAGGTAAATTCTTGGTAATTGAGCAATTCACTTTTTTATTTTCAATTGCTACTGCCCTCAGGAGTGCAACTTCTGCTATAATCTATTGTCATCTTATGCTTCTGGTCTTTTCTCTTCTATTATTTTTTTCCCTCTGTTAACTGCAGAATCTATGGGAATTTCCCTCTCTTTTTCCTCCCTCCTCTTACTCCATTGTCTCCTCTTCCTCCTTTCTCTTTCTCCTTGTGCTTCTTCCTCCTCTTTGTCTGCTGCCTCCACTTCTTCCTTCCGCCTCCATCTTCCTTCTGTATCCCTTCCTCTTCTCCTTCTTCGTTTACTTTGAGACATCGGTATCGGTATGTATTAGTCTACCATGTGTCAGTACACCACCGGTATCCAATCAGTGACCGATACGGGTCTGATTTGTGAAACAATGTTCCTTATTCTGAGTTAATGTGCTTTAACAGCAGTATAACAGTAAATTTAGTCCTAAAAACTCTTCAAAACTCTATCTTATACCTTCTTGAAGTTATTCTGTTTATCCTTGGTTGCTTTACCCATCTCAAGTAGATTTAAACACCCATGTGGGTGACTTCCATTAAAATTATGGCAGGAAGTATTGCGTTGAATCTGTTGATCTCTCCTATCTTGTACTACTCGTGTTGAACCATTTACAGAGAGTTCTACTAGTTGTTATTCAGAAGGAATCATTATTGAAAAGATTCTGTTTGCAGGGTTCAGCGAGAACAGAAATAGGGATGTAATATTGATGTTATATTTATGGTTTAGGCATTAGCTTTGTGCAAGTACTTAATATAAATAAATAGAAATAGTCATCTTTCCATCTCCTGTTTTGTCTATTCTTTGGCCTCTTTTTTTTATTTCTTCCTTAATTGCTGCAGCTGCTTGACCTTTATATTCTTCATAGTATTTTGTTGTCAAATGGTTTGACCATAGAGTTATGTTTTATAAATTTTCTCTCGAATCCTTTACAATACTGCCGGTCTATTTTCTTGTATACTCTGACTGCAGCTTGTATTTGTGAAAATTAAACTAAATCTTAGATTACAACGTGCTGCTTTCTTTTCCTCCAATTTGTTTCCTGTCCTGTATTCACTAGCAATTAATATGCTAAAATTCTTTGTCTTGGCATCCAATGTTTCAGTGAACCAACCTTTGAGTATGTACCAAGTGAGAGGCCCATACCTCTTGTATTTAATTCTGGCATAATACATGTCATTTGATAGGAGGCTTAAATTGCCTAGCTGAAATCTGGACCCGGAAGAGAACTACAAATATTCGAGGACTTTTTGGAGAAGCATGACTTGAGATGACAAAAGAAAAATTAAATTAAATTGAATCTGAGATTGCAACCTGCTGTTTTCTTTTCCTCCAATTTGTTTCCTGTCCTGCATTCACTAGCAATTAATATGCCAAATTCATGGTCTTGGCATCCATGTTTCAGTGAACCAACCTTTGAGTATGCACCAAGCGAGAGGCCCAGATCTCTTGTATTCAGTTCTGGCATAATACATGCCATTTGATAGGAGGCTTAAATTGCCTAGCTGAAATCTGGACCCGGAAGAGAACTGTAAATATTCTAGGACTTTCTGGAGAAGCAGGACTTGAGATGACAAAAAAATAATAGAGATCAGGATATTGGTGAATGCTAGAGTGACTTAGGAATGATTTGAAATTGAAGACTTGCCCTACTCATAGGTCAAATTGTGAATCAGAAGAAAAGGAACTCTGCCTAATCAAGTAAAGCAATTAATTGTCTTTTAATTTTTATTACATACTGGAATCATTATGCAGAACCTATGAGCCTTGTATTAATTGCATGGATTCTGTTTCAACATATTTTTTCTTTTCTGTGAACAAATATAAAACAGGAAGTGATGACTATCTATCTTTCAACTCTAGTTTTAAATTTGCTTTACTTCTAATACCAAAGCCATTCGCTTACAGGATCCTCTAAGAGGTGGTAGAGATGATCTTCTTGAAGATGTAGTTGCCGTCATCCATGCTGGTGATGCAGTTGCGCTTGCAAAAGACACTACAGCACCTAAAGCACGACGCCTGGTTCCTGAGTGGCAATTGAAGTTGGCTCGTGAAATAAGTCCCTTTTAAGCAGAGGTGATGTGATTTCTAGGTGATGATGATTTACAAGAAGTTTCACCAAATCCTGCAATTAGTTTAATATCTATGAAAGGTTTTTTTAATCTAAACAGAAAGTTTTACTTCAAAAATTTCTGGATGAGAAATAAAATAACTTTTCTAGTATTCATTGAAGAAGGAACACTGCTATCTTGGTGGATCCTTAAAAATTTTTAGGGGTGATGCCATCTCTCATAAGGCCCGATGGTTGGGATCCATATGTGCCATCTCAGACATCAGGCCCATGAGAGACCACATCCACTAAAATTTTTCGGGGGTGATTAGTGTACCTGTGTTGTGTTCTCCGTAAAGGCACACATGGTGACATTAAAACTGATACTCAGTTCTTTGTTTGTTATGTAGGTAATGATGCAGATGTTTGCATTCTCTGAAGCTCTTTCAGCACACTAAGCACCAAAATAATCTTAACACTAGAATTTGCAGGAGCTTTCAAGTATAGGAACTAAACTGAAGTGGAACATCATTGATGGCACATTAAGACTCCATGGAGAAAGGCAAAGCACAAACTAGGATGAAGTTTGGATGAATTCTTGGAATGCATTTTGTGATGTTGACATGTGGCGCGATTGGCATAAAACTCTAGTCATAATGTGAAATTGTACTGTCTGTTGCCTATTCTCAGACCAAAGTAGAAATATCTTCCACAAATCTTTAAAAAAGTTGCTTTGGTCAAACAGAACATCAGAATTCATTCTGCTCAATTTTACCCATTGTTTGATCTGGCTGAATCACAGGCAAGTGTAGTCTGTATTTTGAAATACTTTTTTTTTTTCTTCTTTTGCCTTTGTAATTGTTAAATCATGTAGATTACCTTCCAAGCCTCGACAAAGCAGATGTACCATTTGAGGCTCCTTTAATGCTTTCAATGGTTAATTCCATATCCAATTTCAGTGATAAAAACTGCAATGGCCATTGCATGGTATATAACAGACAGGTAGTCTCATTGTCTATATAGAATTTCTATGTTTGTATTATAGCTGTGTTATGTCAAAATTCAGACTATCTGCTTGAGTTGTTACATGACACCAGGAAATATGTTATTTAAGTATTGAAATGCATGGATGGCAGTGAACTATTTTGGAGACTCTTATATGATGCAACTCTGGTAGCAAAAAGGTATTATTATTTTGCAAGTATTTGGCTATTTATCGGACATGCTTTCGTTTGTTTCCTCTTTGATGGATTCAAAATGCTATACTTTTCTTGAGAGGTGAAGTTCTTGGAGATGTTTGTTCCTGAAAAGTACTCGTGTTCGTACGTGTTCAGCCAAGCGTTTGCTTGTGCTTTCAACTAACTGAAATCCCCATTCCTTTTGCAGCTTTGATTTCTCAATCACCACCTTACCATTACAGAGTTACCACTGGCGGATACCATCACGCTCTCACAAACATGCGTGATACGCTGCAGCACGGTAGAATCCAATGTTGGGCAACATTGAGGTACCAATCATCTTTTAAAGTGGAATGGTGTTCGGATGAATCATGAAACAAGTGATGTGTATATTGCTGACCACAACAGTACTATAGACGAAGTCGAGGAAACAAAGAGCTTGGCATGGGCAGATATAAATGACAGTTTGTTTTCATTTCCCACTCAAAAATAGATGGAGCAAAGGCTCACTACTGTATTGCTACAAAGTTCCATCAATAAACCTGCACAGTATGGATCAGAGTACAAACCGAGCAGTTTCCTTCCCATCAAATGAAAACACGGCTCCGGCTAGGAACTTAATCTCAGTTCCACCAGCCATCCAGGTCAGGCACAGTATTTGGATCAAAGAGCAAATTATATTAGCCAAATTGGCAACACCTTGGAGAAGTTACCATTCTACAGATGACATCGATAAAACGCACAAGCACCAGCTAACACTTGGAGTTTTGGATGGACCGTGGATCATCATCTGTATGACTTTCGGGTGAGACTGGTGGCTGCTGTTGCTGCCCGCCGTTCTCACTGGGGTCGGGATGAAAGCTGATTGGGAATTTTGTGACACGAGGCTTGTCGGCCAAGATGTTCCGCTGGACTCTATCAGCCAAAACCCTTGGAGGAGGTTCTTCTCTGAGCTGCTCATCGTCATAGTCATTGTTCACATAGTAGCCAACTCTGAGGAACTCCTGCCCCAGATACGAGCAAGTTAACAGTAGCACTGTGACACCTATGATGTCTTCTTCACGGATCTTGGTTGGATCTGGTGGATCTGCCTGAAAGTTAAAAAAGGGAGAAGCAAGTCACTTTATGAGATCATGTGTATAAACCATTTTTATATCTTGGTTCAGATTTCTCTGACATTGCCTGGAAAACGAAGCGATAATTCCCAACATTGACAGGACCAACAAGCACACTCTCAAGGAGCTGGTCATAAGTTTCATCTTCTGCTGAACCAACATATATGAGTTTCCATTCCAAATCTGAAGAGTTAAACACAAAAATAATTGTTAATGCCGATACTAAGAAACAAAAAAAGGCCATGAGCAACATTACCATAAAATTAAATATTCCAGTTTGTGTTTGCCTTCTTAAGAAGGTGCCTATTAATGCAGCACAACACAAGCATTCCAAACAACAAAAATGAAAATACGAAAGAACCTAGTCCAGGAAAGCTTTATCCGACACATATCATGATGTTAAACCCTGTGTTCATATGAAAAGACATTTGGATGTCCATGTTCTATAGCAATCAGCAGTGGAGAAATGAGGAGGATAATGATATTTCCTGAACTCCATATTTTTCACTTAAATCCATCCTTGTTGTAAAGTTGGTTCTGAATTGACAGTGTAAACAAACCTTGTTTGTGTTGCACTTTTGGATGATTGAAGATACTACGAAAAAATAGTCCACATGGTAAAGAAATTACCTTCAGACGTAAAAATTCAGATGGCTGCTAAAGATAAAGGAAGGTACATGCGATGATCTTCCATTACTTTAGAAATATAGTAAACCCTCATTTCTTGAATGGCCATTGTTATTTTTCTGTGCATGTCTGCTAAAGGTGAAATTACATGTCCTACTGACTCAGTTTGAATAAGAGTTCATAACATAATAGTACCCATATATTAACTGCCTGAGTTATTGCTGACAAGTGTAAAGTACTAGAAAATTTCAACATAGCTCCTGCCCCATACTCTTTAGCTATAACAATCCAACTTTAACCCTAATAATTATAACATAAGCATTTAGCACGAATATGGACTTTTAGACCATCCCCACAATATGGGCAGAGGTCTACACATGACTAATGTTGTCAAAGGCGCTACATGCTGAAAGACGCCAAGGTTCAAAAATGTTTGAGGTAATAGGCGCTCGACCAAGCGAAGCAATGCGCTCGCTAATATAAAAATGATACAAAGATTATAATTAAAAAAGTCAACCATTAAAATAAAAATAGACAAAATATGAGTTTCATATAATTTCATATTCAAATTATCACCACTAAATATCAAATTACATTCATTTAACCATCTACAAATTATTAAAATGCTAAATTTTCTGAATCTAATAATAATAATAAAAGATTAATATCAAAATTAACATTATGCAAAACTATAGCAAGAATTAACAATTCAAAATTCTAGTAGTCGCAAATGCAGTAATCAACACTATTCATAAACTTGTATTCTTAAGAATTAACTATTATAAATAAAAAAATAATTTTGCAGAGGAGGGGGGTGAGAATAGGAGCAGGTCGATTGGAACTAGGGAAGGCAAGGAAGGAAGGTTGATGGCAATGGAAAGAGTCATGTTGCACTGTCGCCACAGGGAGAATACTAGTCACTAGTCGTTCGAAGAGGCAAGAGGGAGGGGGTTTGGGAGAGGGTTGCAGTTGGGAGGGGAAGAGGGAGGAAAGAGGAAGGAGAGGGGGCTATGGTCTGGGAGCAGAGAGAGGAGCTATCAAGGAGGAGGATGCTGTCGGGGAAGGGGGGAGCTACAATAAAGGGCAAAGGGGGGAGGGGAAGACGCTAGCAAACTCCAACGTGAGGGGTGAGGGGGCTGCGACAAAGGCTGGCGGACACCAATGCGAGGGGTTGTAATAGAAGGGGAAAGAGGGAGGGAAAGGCACTGGCGAACGCCGACATAGGGGGCTATGACGAAGGGAGGAAGATGTTGGTGACTATGGTAGAGGGAACAGAGTGCTGTCATGATTTAGAGGGTGTGACCATGGAGGAAGAAGAGGAGAGAGAGATACTAAGGAAGAGTTCACCAGAGGAAGACACCACTGGTGCCATTCACCATTGGAGAGGAAGACGCAACATTGTCATTCACTGATGAATTGGAAAACACCGCAGTAGTTGATCATTGGAGAGGAAGACACCAATGTGATTAGGGCTCGTGCATATGTGCACGGGGGTTTTAGGATTGGATAATCTGGTTCAATCGAACTAGAACCAATGAGAATTAAGCTCGACTCAAGCTTGACCCAAGCCTGATTTAAAACAAGCAAGCGCCTAGCCCGCCCAATGCCTAAGCCCAAGGATGCACATAGTTGAAGGTGCCCACCTAGACTAGTTTCAAGGCCTTCAAGCATCACCTCACCTCGCTTGGGAGCGTAGGTGAGCGCCCAATGGCTTCCCTACACGACCATGCATAATTTCACCCGGAGGCTAAAGAATTGTCTTGGTCCAAAAGTTCCACCAATATTAAGTATAACAAGAGGAATAAGTTCAAACTCCTTATTTTTCCATGGTGAATCTCAAAGTAGAACAAAATGAGTCTTACATAATATTCCTAACCCAATAATCCCTAAAATGTCTCTAAGCCCTAAACTCATAAAGACTCCTAGAACTTACCTAACTCCTTGCAATCTATAAATAATGTTGACTGACACCTTAATGAATACACATAAAATCTTTTCAACATGTAAAACTTCAACTTCTTTGATATTTCTTAATCCCCTGCAATGATCTCAGCAAAATCCTAATCTAGTGTCTGCTAATCTGCTTCAGTTTTGTGTCAGTAGTCTCATATGTTAGTTGCAAAATGTAAAGGGCTGATAATAGCTGCATGACTCCAACTGTGGGATACACCATAACCTTCTAAACAACGTATAAAAAAGTATGCACTGCTGTATAAGCATTCTGAGACTAACAAACCTTCATTGCTCTTACTTGTTATTTAATATATTTGAAATTTATGTCATGAGCAATCTAAATGTATTTAAGAAGATATATATTTGCATTATGTCGATAACTTGGACTGCATCAATCAAAAATAAATAAGAAACTCTAAATGGATGCTTTAAAAACACAATGATAAGATACATTTTCAACTATTTTGTTTAGTGGTTATAGCTTAAATTTATTCACAGTATAGTATCCCACAAGCACAAAAACCTAGTGGATTTCTAGGTATAATTTTGATAATCTTGAAAATGTGATTGAAAGGACATATTCTCATATCATAACATCATCCTGTGAGCTTAGTTATGAATATAAAGAAGTCAAAAATAATGCATGCCTTTGTTCTATGCATCTCGGCAGCACAATATTATGCTAAACTAAAACATTTACCAGGCACATATAACCTGCTAGTATTGCACAAGAGGTATTGTGTCATGATCTAAGGAGTTGGCACACAGCCATAACATTAAATATCTTGTATATCGATAGACTTAAGCTCGTTAAATTTGACTATAACATCTCATAGAAGTCCCAAGAAAACTTCCTAAAATATGTCACCGTCACCAGTCCTCGCCCTGCTTTCATATGTTACATTGATAAACTAGTGCTAATCCTACAAAAAGAACAATGTTATTGACGGGAATAAGACATCTACAAGTATCTCGATTCCCTCAATAAATTCAACAAGCTTCTACTCCCTCTTCTTCTCCATTTCCATGTTCCGCATCATCTAAAGATCAAATTTCAGCCACCACGCCATAATGTTGTTTCATGGACAACCTTTCCTACAAACCATAATCACCTTTCACTTTGATTCCATAACAAGAAAAGAATAGAAAATGAAACCAAGCCATGACAAACAACAGTGTAACACCAACAGAAGCATCAAAGGAAAGACGCACAACGAAACC
>CM017191.1:32182646-32207646 GCA_004837865.1 Musa balbisiana | reverse complement strand
AGAATTGCATGCTCTCTTGAAGTTATTTTCCATATGCTCCTTTGCTTAGTTGGTGAGGGAGTTCGAACTTCACATCCTCGAGAACTTATGCCCTTGGCCTTTAAGCAACAATACTCCTTAAATTCAAGTGGGAGGAAGAAGAAACACTTGTAGACTTTATCGCTATGTTCATAAATAAGATCCAATGTATAATATATGCTTATTTATCACTCATAATATATACTATTATAACGGGGCTTAAGCTCTCTCATCTATTTTGGTTATTAATAGAGAGATCATCAATGACTATACCCGAGGTATTTTAAAGGGTCAATCAATACATTATCGTTGAGGCAATGGTCATAAGTAAGTGTGAGGGGTCACACAAGAGGCCGAAGGAAAAGCGATTACAATCAACCCAGACCTGTGGTCATCACAACAGGAAAAAAAAAAAACACTTACTTATGATTAAAATATGATTATTGAAATCGAAGTCTTCCTACAAATAAAAGAAAATGGGTTCTTAAGAGACCCTTGTTCAATGAAGATCTCGTTAATGAAATGAGATAAGTCAAAATATTACTGGTTTAACCAAGATTATAACCATGACACCAAAGAATGTCACAACATGAAATAGTAGATTGAAGAGCTCATATTGTCACGGACTTAGCTGGTTTTCCCTAAGTCATGTGATACCCTTGCGTGTCCATCCGTAAAGGGTCAGCCTCCCTGAAACCTTTTAGGGTCTCTTAAAAACTTATAAAAGAGAAAATAGGTTACAAAAAGCGTTTAACTCGGGATCCACAAGCAATCATTTCAGCAAACACTTGATAGACAATGCAAATTATAAATATGAACTTCACAAGAACTGAACAATAGCATGACAAAATGTCCAAGAAGGTCCACCACAAACCAAAATCACCACAAGTGCCCATATGACACAATCTCCATTTACAAGCCCAAAACAGCCACCAAAACTAACGAAAATGAGGTTGCCAAGCCTATTGTCAGCCCTTTATATATAATGCAAAATATGAACAAAACTAAAAGACACAAACATACATGAGTATTACATCAAATACCTTGTTTATAGCTTTATCCATGATATTCTCCTCCACTTATTCCTTTGACATCCTCGTCAAAGTCTTTACGGACATTGCATCTCCTCGCCTTTGTTGAATCTTTAATCTTCTACTCCAACCATACCGCAACTCTTGGCTCGCAACTACTCTCCACCGCTGTTGTTGAGTAGTCCAACTTTGATCTGTCATGCTGCTTCAACTTACCAATAACTTTGACTCTAGTATGAGGTCGACGAGTTGTGTTGATCCTTGTTAATTGCTATGGATCCTTCAAATGAAGGAAAAGACCATCCTTGTTATGCTCTAGTCTCTCAAATATCTCTTACCGCTTGAACTGAATAGATACATATTGGAGCTTTAACGAACATCGCATCACAAACTTTAATTTTTTTATGATCTTTCCTCTATAAAATTAGTTCATCGATTCCTTTTCCATTTAGTTGTCACTTCCATATAGATTCATATCACTTTCACTTTCGATTGAGATTCTATT
Source organism: Musa balbisiana (assembly GCA_004837865.1). NCBI lineage: Eukaryota > Viridiplantae > Streptophyta > Magnoliopsida > Zingiberales > Musaceae > Musa > Musa balbisiana. The sequence goes on along the minus strand of CM017191.1, from coordinate 32,206,092 downwards.
GAAAAATAAAACGAATAGTCTACTCTCAATAGCATCGATTATCATTGGTGAGGATTTGATAAATATTGTCTCATACTAAGTTTCTTCGAAGGGTCTCTGGATCTATGTAGAGCTAATCTACTAGATAAATAGGAGAACTGAGATACTCAGTTTCACCCATTCTCTTAAAAGTTACGAAGACAAAGGTTACTTAACTTTGTCTGCCTCCTCGAGGGTTGTACTCCATGTATCGAGCTAGTTACTATCCTTCACCTACTCTTTGCTCACACTTTCAAAACACTGGAACTGTTTGCACTCCTTGCATTGAGTTAGCTATTTTGATTTTCCTTCTCGCTGCCATCGAATTTTTAGAATGCAAGAAGTTTTACTCGAAAAGAGTAAAATTTCACCCCCTAACTTACAACAAGTCTTTGATAGTTTTGGGATTGTACCATCTTCTACATCATCTTTGTCGCTTACTCCTCTAAATAGAAAAGGTATAGCACCACGTACTACCTTTATACAAGATGAGTATGCTCCATCAGAATTAGGGACCCATGGAATGACATGATCCTGCTCTTGCTTCTGCAATAGTTTATGTCCTTGACCTTTATCTATAGAAAGCTTCTGCCTCCGCTTCATGTTTTGTGTTCTATGTCAACTCCCTTTATGTGGCTTGGGTTCCCCACCAAATTAAACTTAAGTTACTATGTTCCTTGGTTTGCATTGAGTTGATGGTGGCCCTTGCACCCACCATTTCATGAGTCAGCTCTTTGTTGAGTTTGATCTCCATATCAACTCCAATTGTACATTTATTTGATATTGTCTTGGGTCACTCCCTCACTTGATCTCATAATGCATCCACCAATGCATTACCTCATATGAGACTCATCGTCGCTCGCTCAGTCTATTGAGCTTTGTGGAGTTGTTGTCTTGAAGTACTCCTCAACATATGTAGTCCATTGTACATGATTCTCTTTCTCGAGGATCGAGACTTAGACCTCTTGGATATTTGGCATATTAGAACAACTTTTCTCTTCACATCCTTTCATCTAGAAGTTTCATAGACCATCATCACCTTTGACTACTCTACCTTATTAAACAAACTATATATTGTTCTGCCCTTGCAAATGCACTTACTAAATTGTGACTCTTCGTCGATACAGCCCCCACTGCACCCCTCAAGGCCTAGCAACATGTTAAACGTGCTACACATTTCAGTATCCTACGGATATATACTTCCCATGTCGAGAAGAAAGTTTCAATGCTTCATAGCATTGAGTTTTAATCACCTTAGGATGACCATGAACAATCCATCATCCGCATGCAAGCCTTTGCATGAGTATCGGATTTTTTGAGTTAGTAATTTCTCTTACCTCTGTAAGTTTTGCATAACTCTTTCGATCATTGAGCAACTCATCCTACCTTATATGGTATCATCCTTTACCAAGCACCCCACTTGCCTTAAGCACTATCAAGTTTGGTTGCCAATGTTGAGTTATATCTCGAACTCAGTCATCTTAATATTTGTGCGCTACACATTCTTCCTAGCTCATTTGTCCTTGTAGTGCCTCTAGCGTGAAGGATCGGTTATTTCTCTTAATGTTAATTTTGGATGCTCACTTCTCTGAGTGACTCATTTCCTTACATCTCAACGCTTGTTTGCCCTAAATGATCACACCTGTTGGTTGCTCTCAATGTAGCATCGCTAGGGTCCCCCACATTTGTATGTCAAGAGTTTCTATGTATGCTTATCCCGTCCTGATACCAACTATCTTAGACTTAGTTGGTTTTGTCTAAGTCGTGCAGTATCATTGAGTGTCCGTTCATCAAGGGTCAACCTCATCAAAACCTCTTATGGTATCTTAAGGACCTACAAAAGAGAAGAAAGTAAAAAAAACATTTAATTCAGGATTCACAAGCAACTATTTCAACGGGCACTTAATAGACAACACAAATTTTAAATGTGAATTTCACAAGCTCTAAATGGTAGCATGATAAATGTTGTAATAAGGTCCACTACAGACTAAAATCCCTATAAATGCCAATATAACACAACCTTCATTTATAAGCCTAAAATAATCATCAAAGCCAATCAAAATGAGCTGTCAAGCCTACTATCAGCCCTTTATATGTTATGTAAAGCATGAATAAATCGTAAGATATAGATATATATGAGTATTACATCGAATACTCTATTTATAGTTTTGTCCATGATAATATAGTGGGCGGGAAACCTCATGTAGTTTGTTAGAAAGTACTGAGAATCCTCACCCCAACCTCAAGGGCCAATGCTAAAATAAATCAAAGTCATTATTGGTGAACCCATCTTCGTGGGGGAATAGCTCCTCGAATTGTAAAGTTTATGTTCGAGCAACCATTTAAAAGAGCTAAGGACAAAAGGTGATTTAAATATAACTTTCAAGGAAGAAGAGATAGAATACTTTAATTTAAATAATGATGATAACTTGGTGGTATTTATGAGAATGATTAATGATTAGATAAAGAGGGTCCTAATCGATATAAGTAACTCTATTGGCATCCTCTACTTTGATGTTTTTCGAAAATTTGGACCGTTAACTAATGAATATACATAAATAACTTTTTTGACAGGATTTATTGGTGATTCCACCTCCCCTCTTGGAATCATGAACTTGCACGTTACATTCAAAGACAAACTCTACTCCAAAATAATATTAACTAAGTTTACGATGATGGATATTCCCTCTCATACAATATAATCATAGGTCGACTAATACTAAACAGCTTCAGTGCGATGGTATTGACACACTATATAGTAATGAAATTCCTGACAAGGGTTAATATATGAGAAGCAATCCAAGGAAGCCACACTAATGCTACCTAATGACAATCTACTACTGAATAAAGCTTTACTTGAGACACCATGTATAGGCCCCTAAAACTTGGCCAAATTCATCTCATATCTCGAGTCGATAGAGCTATTGATTAAAGTGTCTTTAGATAAAGCTCGAGCCTATCGAATTGTTCAAGTTGAGATGACCCTTTCCAAGAAGAGATAGGTGCAAGTCATTAATTTTCTTCAGAAAAATATTAAGGTATTTGTATGGTCACCGAGGGACGGACATACTCAGAATCGATCACAACGTAACTCAACACTACTTGAACATTTCCTTATCAATGAAATAAAGGTTTCATAAGTTTACTTTTGATCACTAATGAATAATTAGTAAGAAGATAAATAAATTATTATGAACAAAATTTATTATCAAGATACAGTCTGCTCGGTAATATTATAAAGTAGAGAATATATGTTTGAGTATATTAATCTCAATAAAACATGCCGAGAAAACAGTTAACTTTCCTATATTGACTAGTTGATTGATGCTGGCGTTGAAGAGATCACATATGAAACATAGGCCGATGATGGTTCCAACATTACTGAAATCGAATATTAATATAGTATATGTCAAGCGTAGTTTAACGGTGGCTTCACATTATAATTTTTTTTTTTTTCACCCCATCTACAAATGGCTCTAATATCAAACATCACATCAAATATTACGACCCGATCATCGAGTTTTACCCATTTTCGATGTTTGAACACCACGAGGAGTCGGTCTCGCCGCAGTCGACGGGAGCGTTGAAGCGCACAAAGCACGCCGAGAAGCCGTGCGACGCGTTTCCCTCGTCGCGCCGGCACGCCTCCTCGCGGATGTTCTCTCAGCCGGCCGCCGGATCTTCGATCGCTGATCCTGGTGCTCATTACTGCCACGTCCGCTGGCCTCAACGGAGGCAGGGTCGGAGGCAGTGTAGGAGGAGGAGACCGAGGACCCGCGGCGGTGGCGGAGGATGAGGGGCGCTAGGGTTCCGAAGGCGAGGGGAGGGGCTTAACGTTGCGATTACTCTGGTATTGTCCTTGCAGGTGAGACGACGGAGGCGACTTGAAGAGGACAAAGACACAGAGGACGAAAAGGAGGCGGCTGCGGCGGCCATGATGGTGGCAGAAGAGGCGACGTCCACGCGATCGTCGACGCGGGAGTTTGTTGGCGGCTTGCGGCGGTTTGGGGATGACACAGAACTTTGGGTGCTTTGAATTGAATTGGATTGGAATTTGGGTTCGTATTCCGATTCGAAGATTGGAATCCGATCAAATCGACATCACACATCCATCGTCACTTTGGTTCGATTGAAATGGACGTGACTACGCGGTTCGAGTTCGTCTCGGAACATTGAACCAGACCGAATTCCATTGGGATTTTGTATAGGGGCTCGAACTCAATAAGCTGGGCTGAAGCCCTGGCTCGAGCAATTTGACAACCACGTCTCGTGCAGCGTCCAAAACCCTAGCCGCTCCTCCCCGTATGAGTTCATCTCTGCCGATCGCCTCTTCTCACCCCCTCCTTTGACCCCTAGCAGCCGACGCCCTTCTCCTCCTCTCTGCCGCCCATCCGAAGATGGCCGACACTCTGGTCCTCCGCGGCACGATGCGTGGCCACACCGGCATGATGACGGCCATCGCGGCTCCCATCGACAACTCTGACATGATTGTATCCTCCTCCCGGGACAAGTCCGTACTCGTGTGGCACTCACCAAGGACGCCTCAGCCGCCTCCGCGGACGGGAGTGGCGTCGGCTCCTACGGCGTCCCCCGGCGGCGCCTGACCGGGCACTCCCACTTCGTCCAGGACGTGGTCCTCTCTTCCGATGGCCAATTTGCCCTCTCCGGCTCCTGGGACGGCGATCTCCGTCTCTGGGATCTCTCCACCGGTGTCACCACCCGCCGCTTCTTCGGCCACACCAAGGACGTTCTTTCCGTCGCCTTCTCTATCGACAATCGCCAGATCGTGTCTGCCTCCCGCGACCGCACCATCAAGCTCTGGAACACCCTCGGCGAGTGCAAGTACACCATCCAGGACGCCGATGCTCACACCAACTGGGTTAGCTGCGTCCGTTTCAGCCCCAACGCGTACCAGCCTACCATTGTTTCCGGCTCCTGTGACCGTACCGTCAAGGTCTGGAACTTGACCAACTGCAAGCTCCGATGCACACTCGCTGGCCACGCCGGCTACGTCAACACGGTTGCCGTCAGCCCGGACGGCTCCCTTTGCGCCAGCGGTGGTAAGGATGGGGTCACGCTGCTCTGGGACCTCGCCGAGGGGAAGCGCCTCTACTCGCTTGATGCCGGGGCCATCATCCACTCCCTCTGTTTCAGTCCCAACCGATACTGGCTTTGCGCTGCCACTCAGGAGAGCGTGAAGATCTGGGATCTTGAGAGCAAGTCCATCGTGCAGGATCTCAAGCCTGAGATCACTACCACTAAGAATCAGGTAATCGGTTCATTTAGGTAGTGAATTAAAACAAATACATCAAATTCTGTTGATTCCAATGATGCATCTCTTATATTTGCGAGGGCCTCTGTAGAACCGGCCTTGTGCATGTACTGATTGGATTTCAGAATATTAGGTTCAACAAAGAACGATCTTTCTGCCACCATTTGATTTAAATTGGAAGCTTAGTTACGGTCAATTTTTCTTGCATTCAGTAAGATCATGACTAATTAGGGTTTTAGATGTGCTTTCCAATGGTCTTCTTCGCATCCAGGTCCAATTATCCTTTGATCATCATTATTTAGGACTATGGTACGCTAAGAAGTGATAAAATTCTATATGTATCACTTTATATAACAGAAAACTTTGTTTTGATATATCTGAAATAATGACTTACTTTGTGCTCATTCTCCAAAAGTGTGTTCCTTAGCTATTAACTAGTTGCTAAGATGTTTGTTAGCTGTATTACACTGAGACCATGCACATAAGATGCCAACATTGACATTGGAGGTCCCGATATCTTGACTGCACATACCATCAAGATGTCCATTTCGGGATATTCGTGGAGTACTAGTTAGTTTAACATTATGTAATACCTGTCTTAGTTAGGTGAACATAATGTAAACTGGATTATTGTAGTTTCTATTTTTATCCCTCCTGCTGCACATTTATTTTATTGGGATTTGTGGCTCATGCTTTTTTTTATTCTTGTTGCTATTTCTGTCAGTTGATATAACTGGGATTTCTTATATGAGAATTTGTTATTTCTGTTTATTTAGAGTTTTTATGATCTGTAATTATTGAAGAGTGTAATATTTATGCTCGTGAAACCAGGTAGCAACCGTTTAAAGCCTTTTAGACATAAGGAATGGTCTAGAATAGGATTGATAGGCTTGGCTATGGCAAACTACATCCATGTAGGTGAAAAATAAGAAAATAAGCCACTTAATTAGAGTACTTTTTTATTTTTTTAAAATATGGTAATCTTTTTAAAAATGAAGTTTCTTCTCAATTCTCTTGGATTAGTGTTACAATTTCATGAGAGTCAGTAAATCTTACAGTTCATAAGTGCTGCTTCATTCCATCAGCAGGCACATGGGATTTTAGATTTCTTAATTATTTAACAAATTTTATTGTGTATTAATTTGCTTTGTTCCCTCAGTTTGCACTTATGATTTAAAGTTCTTTAATAATTAAATAATGTGATAGCAACTGATTTTCTTTTACATATGATGCAATTTTCTTATTTTTTATTTTTGAAGCTCTTTGTTCACTTTGTTTTATTTATCATTGTCTGGCAAGTGCTAAATTATCCTATTTCAATTGACCAGACTTGAAAATTTTCTCGTCATTATAACCAGTTCCATAATCTTAAATGATTTATATTGTCCTAAAACCTTTCAGAAGATGATGTATCATCTGACAGCATAGGTAAACATATAGAAATTTTGCACATATTTCCAGAATCCATTGATTTATCTGACTTGCTCTAATTAATGGTCCTGTTATTTTGTCTATCAAATCAATCCCATATTATTTTCTTAAGTTTCATTTTTCTTAGGTACAGTTGAAGTTCTTTTTCATATAAAAGATCACTGTCCCAGTGTTTATTTTCGGTGGTAACCTGTAGATTGGCTTGTTTAACGTATGGGTCTTGTTTGGTCTAATGTATTAACTGGGTGTTTTATAAAAGGTTTTGCACTTGTATCTTTGTAGATCCGCTTTTCAATGGATCTAATTTTGTCTTGGATAGTGTCAACTAGTTGTTGTAGAACAATTATGACATATCCATTGACCTTGAACCACCATGCTCTAACTAAATCAGATAGTATCTTCAGTGGCTTACATGTTGACCTTTTACATGTAAACAATTCTGCAGTCTTTTGTCACACGATTTCTTTAGAAGTCATTGTATGACACCACCACACTTCTCTTCTGAAATCTTAGATTTAATCATCATGTTATATCACAAGAGTATCAGATTTGGGAAGAAGCAAGGTGTTCATCATATTAAATCCAGGATCATATGACTTCTTTTGTGGAATCTTCCATACTGAAAATTTGGATTTAGGTCATTGACATCCTCAAACCCCTCCCCTCATTTTGCAGGATCTCCGGATAAGAATCTGGAGCCTCCAAAGAGGGCATGGGATTTCTCAGAAAAATATGTAGTGGATGTTCATACAAACTATTCAATCTGTTAGTTGATTTCAAGTTGATTATAGTCATATTGAGTTAGGGAAGATTCCAGCATGTCCTGTTTTAGTTGGACATTCATTCAGTTTCATGATTTATTCATTTATTGTTGACGCGTAGACTTTTGCAGCTTTATATCACATTTTTGACATTGACAAAACCTAAGACTACCTGTTTCAGCTAAGTTGTATTTTTGTACAAGAGACGTCTTCCCAGCGATACTTGTCTTGCAGCTTCTGTAGGCAGTTGTGGTGACGTTTTTGCATGATTAGTTTTTATCTTCTGATAATTCTATTTTTTTTTTTTTGTGCTTGGTGTTTTAATTGGCCAATCAAATTAGGAGCTGATAAGATTCTTGTCCAAAGTCGAAAGCTTATGGATTTGAAATGTTTCATTCCAAAGAGTGTTGCCAAATAATTGACTCAAATCTTTCCATGTTTCTCACTCTTTGCACAGATGTTATACTGCACAAGCTTGACTTGGAGTGCCGACGGTAGCACACTGTTCACCGGTTACACCGATGGAACCATCAGAGTTTGGGAGATACGCTACTAGCAGTGGACAGCCTACTCGGCGATGACTCTTGTGCCGCCACTGTTCTTAGCTTTTAGTGTTCTAAGCAACTGTGACGCACACATTTCAGGTTATCGACCTCTTTTTTTTTTTGGAGCTCTCTCTCTCTCTCTCTCTCTAGCGTGGTTGGAACGTTGCTTTTCGAACCCTTGTCATTTTATTTGCGATTAGTAGGTATCTTTGCCTTCTTCCCTTTGTTTTGATGGCATAAAGTAATGAGTTGTTGATAATGCTAGCATAAATGTTGTCATTTTATTTGTTTTCTTAATTTTGATAGTATTGAAGCTTTTGATTTGGTCCAATTAATAAAAGATTACTTCACTTTTGATCCAATCACACATTAAGATTTAGATTAATTTACAAGATTCAGAGGGGATGAATTACTATTAAAACTGTTTAATTACTTTGAATCAATCAACGAAGTTGAGAGGTGTCAATTATTCTATCTGTTCATTACCCCTATCAAATGCCAAAGAGGCTACGGAACGAGTCTAACATTCGTTATATGCTGCTGCCGAGTGCCAAAGAGGGCTGTTTGGATTGGGTATCCACTCGATCCGATCCACCACCACATGTCCATCGTAATCTAATTGTGCCATGGCGTTGGTATTTCATGTCATCTTTTTGTCTGCACTCAAGCGTGGGAGTTGGTCCCCTCGACATGTCATGAACAGCAGCAGCAGCATCTGCCACCCTCGTCATCTGGTCTTTAGTTCATCCACGAAAAGATCGGCTCTTGGCAGGCTCTTCTGCCTTTACGCAATGAAAAGACAGCATTTACCGATCTATACGTTACGGCCTTTTCCTCTCTCGTTATTCCGATCTATACGACTTGTTTCCTTCAGTCCAACTCACATTTGGAACCTCCAACAGAAGAATAATAATCCATTTACATTGACTTGTAGCTGTTGCACAGTGTTCCTCCGGCATTCACACCTGATGATGCCATTCCCTCCCAGCGAAAGAACACAAAAGAGACATTAGCAGCGAGTTGTACAAGCAGTGGAATTCTGCACCGATGCATGCGAATTGGACAAACATTCATTACAGAGACAGACATAGATCTAAACTACTCTTCTTCTCGTCTTCGTCTTCGTCTTCGTCTTCTTCTTCTTCTTCTTCTTCTTCTTCTTCTTCTTCCTTTCTCTTTGCCTTCTTCTGACTGTGTTCGCCCACAGCGGCGCTGCCAGCTTCGCCGCCCTCCATGAAGTCCTCCAACTCGAACTTAGGCCTCCAAACCGGAGCTGCTTCCGTCTTCATCCTCTTGATTCTGCTCGTCCTCAACGACTCTCTTATCGCTCTTATCTTTTCCAGCAAAGCGTAGAACTTGTCCATCTCCTCCTCCTCCTCCTCCTCCTCCTCTCGGCGGCTGCCTCCTCCTCCTGGAGGTGGAGTTGATGCCTGGCTCCCTCTCTTGCCTCTCTCGCTCCCTTGTTCCATCGTCCAGAATGGATGGATGGAGGTGATCGAGTTGAGACGAGATGGGAAGAGAGGAGGCGGCATGTTTCTTATAGAGACGCGTCCTCGTTGACGTTTGGGTTCTCCTCGGCACTCTGCGCGTCTGAGTCAACCTCCGCGACGTGGGTCGTGCGCTTGCGGCTTCAGCTGGCGTCATCGTGATGACGTAGGGTGGACGCCGGACTGCGTCGGATACAATGTCAACTCATTCACTGTGTGAAGTTGACTTGATGAGAGCATTACACACAAGCTTGAGGATTCACGTTCATCACGCCGACGGTGGTGGGGACACCACATTTAGATGTTCAGGGTTAAGGGGAGGGGTGTTCGTGTTCGTGGTATAGGAGTTTGGACTTTAACAAAGTGGACCAAATAATAATTCGATGGAATATATGGAGTTTTGTTTTGGTTCATAAATTAATCATTTAATTTTTGTTTTATTGGATTATTTTCTTTAAATCTAATATGATTCAAAAAGTTTGTTGAATGTGTCACATCAACAGAGTCTATGACAGCAATATTTATTTTTAAGCTATTATATATATGTATATATATATATATATATATTTGAAACATAAACGTAATATGATTTCTAGTATATTTTGATTTTATTTAATTAATTTATAGTATTTTCAAATAGGTTTTACAGTATTTTTAATAGACTAGAAGCGCTATAACAAACAAACAAACAAACAAAAAATGATAGATAATATTGATATTTTTGAATTAAAAGTATTGTTTGAAAGATTAAAAAAAAAGAAGATATCAATTGAAAATTTCTTAAATTAGGAGTATTTTATAAGAAAAATCATCGAAATTTCATTGTCTTTGGTCATTTTCTAAAATTGACCCTTCGATCTTACCTCGACCAGTTGGACCTCAAACCTAACTTGGTCTACGTTGGCTTGTCCGGCCTTTAGTGGGCGGTGTCAACTCCTTCGGACCCACCATTGAAAGTCGAAGCTTGCACATGGATTTGGTGTACGAGTAATTGATAGATTAATTAATTACGTGTATGATTCTTAATTGCGTTCATGCGAGAGATATTTATGAATGAAAAAGAAATTTCATCTTTCTCATTTATTTTTATTTTTTTTATTTTTTTTATCATAAGATCTTAAGTTCGAATCTTATCTTTGTCGTTTATTTTTTTAATAAATAAATAAATTATAATTACTGGAACTAAAACTTATCATAAATAAGAACTGATAATTTTCTTTTCTCGGATTCAAGTCAGTTTAGACAATTATATTTGATTTTATTTATTTTTTATATATTTATATATTTATTTATGGGTGATAGGGAGAATATTAGCACCCAAAGAAAATAAAAGGAAGAAGAAGTTGGAATTACTGTTTAAGGTCTTCATTTGGTAAATGTCATGGAAGGAATCCCTCCTCTAGACTGACGTCACCGCGGTTGATGAGTGACTACGTCACCGTGAGCGAGTCTTTGGATTCGTCTTCATGCTCTCACTTACGTGTCCTTCCTATATGGCTTGCTTATGTATGGGCCAATTCCAGGAGAAGATTTTGTTTTTATTTTTTTGGATTTTTTTTCCGAAAAGTATTTTCTTTTTTTTTTAAAAAAAATTTATCATAAAAATCGATAATATATATATTTTTTCTATAGATCAGTCAGTAAATTGGTTTGGTTATAATGTTTTTACACCGTATTAATATATTTTCAATAATAAAACTATATTATAGTGTTTTCGACGATACTAAAAAATATTGTAACATAATGTTTTTGTGTACATTTTGTAAAAATATTATATTTATAGTATTTTTACACCACGTTATGGTTTTTTCGATAATATTGGAAAACATTGTAATGTAATAAAAAAATACTATAATATAGGGGAAAAAAAAAATGTAGCTGACTGAGGGTATTGAAAGTAATAGAGAATGAGGCTGTTAGAGAACTCTTAAAATGAGAGATATTTTCTTGAAAAAAAAAACTCAAAATGATGTATATATTTATTTATTTGTTGAGAATTGGCCCCTTACATATTGATGGAGTCTATAACTTAAAATTTTTTTTAGAGTACATACAATTGTTGTGACGTTTGGGTATATAAGTACACTAATTATGAGTATAATTTGATATTTGACACGAATTATATGGCAGCATATATATATATATATATATGTAGGCAATAAATTATGTGCATTTTTTTTTGGGAATTATTATTTTTGAATACACTCAAATGTTGACGTCTCGAATTCGACCATCTCGATAAAAATCAATTTATAACTCGATTTCGACGAATCGTAATTTAGAGAAGAAGTACATTCCTACATGTAATTCATCATTAGGACAACAAAAGAGGAGAAGCTTATCACATCGTCCGTTTGTATCTGGAGACAATAAAAGCATGCCGACACGAGCGTTATTTGTCTCTTCCACGCTCTTGCGGTCAACAATTCTGTGGCCTCCGCCTCTCCGTCCCTTTCTGCCGCGCAAGCTCATTAATGGTGGCGAGTGCCATGGAAGTCAGTCGATGTGATCTTTGATGGAGCATGCATCGTCACAGCTCTACGGACGAATCATCCGACACGGTATACATCTTTGATGTAGCCTTCTGCTTTCCTTTCCTTACGGTGGTGGTAAAAGATGCGGCTATGCGGTCGTCTTGGCTCTTCCTAACGACAAGAAGCCCCAGCTACCCCCGCCGGGATCGATGGAGGAGAGCCAGAAGAGGAAACGGCAGCTGGCCGCGGATGACGAGGGAGAAGGGAAGGATCGCGGACGGGTGACCGAGGACGAGGTGGAAGAGTTCTTCGCCATCATCAGGCGGTTGCAGGACGCGAAGTCGTCGTTGTGGTCGGAGCACCACGATATCCGAGACGGCGGCGACCAAGGGGAAAAGATCATCGCAAGGAGGGAGGTGGCGGAGCCGAGGTGGAGGCCGAGGTTCGTACTGGAGGACTTCGAGGGGGTTGCCGATGGAGATGACGGCGTTGGTTCTCCGTCAGCTGTGGACGGGAAGGTGAGCGATGGCGGTGGGGCCGACTTGGAGATTGACCTCAGCGTGGAGCCCGGCAGGAATCGACTTTAGTGGTTGGGCTGCGTTCCACGAGGATATGACATCAAAGTCTTGAGACATGCGTATGAAACCATATGTACATGTAAGTACGAAAAGTTACGAATGCTGGGGAATAATTAAGTTCTGTTCGCATGTATTCATGTTTTCCTTTATTTCCCTAACATAAATAATTAATTGCACGAGAATAACTATGATTACATCCCGAAGACAACAATATCCAAAATGATTGACCGAAATAAAGCCACAAAACCTGTTAAAAAAAAATGCTCACTCAAAAATCCTAAGAAACGATTATTTATTTACAAAGATCAAAAATGATAACAATGAGTTTTAAGGATGACATGTTAATCGAGGAGCTTAATTTAACGAACGTTCCATACTTTTATCAAAGGATAACACCTCAGTGCGCATAAACTCCATGCGGATAATGTAAACGGTGAAGTACGAAGGCGGCTGGCTAATTCAAGGAACCACAAATACTGCATCGTATGTTTACAGATAAAAGTTTGGACTCAACTGACCAATTGGGTGTTCAAAATTATTTGATGGCGTTGATCTCACCAGATGATCACTAATTCTTCACGGTGGTCACATGCTTCAAAAGCATTTGAACCACATCCTGGGAGATATTTGCTGCCTGTGACTTCAGGTGCTGGATCTTCTCTTCGGTTTCCAGCTCAAGGCGCTTTACATTTGCACCAGAATCTCCACTGCTCTGTTTTGTCACAAGAAAGTAGTAGATTAGTGGGGGACATGGGAAGCTATAAAAGACCACGTTACCAAGGGGTGGCCGGCTCTTGCCTGAGCAACCTTCCTCTGGAACTCGGCTTCCATTTGTGCGCGATATGCGGCAATCTCCTTGTCAGCTTCTTCTTTAGCCTGCTTCAACCTTGCCATTTTAGCTGTGATACAAGGTTGTACTCTTAGTAGCTGACTCATCCAACAACTTTAGACCCTGAATAAGCTCCTTTTGCAATGCCAAACCCTTATCGTTTTTACAATTAGTTCCTCCAACAATAAGAAAATAAACAGATACTCAAAGAATTAATAATCTAAATCGAAATAAGTCTTTCTACGTTATATTTGTCAATTGATAGAAGCTTCACAGATTTGTTTTTGTTTCTAGCAGAGATCAGTTAAGAGGTTCCAATTATGAAATGATAAATTCGGGGATAGAAAATCATCGATTTATTTAAGATCATACTTCAACCTCATGAAGAGGTCTATGAGAAATATAGAAAGAAATTAACCAAAGCGTATCTTTGTAAACAGCTGCATAAGAATCTCTTGTCATAGTAGCCATCTATATGGGCTCCAAGTTTATGCACAATACCAGAGACTATAATTCTCTCATGCTTTCTTATGATCTTTTTTTGCTTTCGACTATTTCAACAAGAACTACATAACAGCAACAAGTCAAGGTTCGCTATGCACAAGTTGAAGTTCATCATTCTCTGTTTTTGAGTTGTCTTGAGGTCGTCGTCGTTGTTTACAAACCGTTTCTGAGTAAGACCACCCCTTTCATGAGCTGGGCATCACTCAGAAATTTGAAGTTTAATCAGTACAACAGAACTCCAATTATTGCTTGCAGCAATTCTAGTTTTCATTTATCATAATCTAGTCATTGTAATCACCCTAAAGAACTCAGATAATAAAGTTGCATAAACAATTTTCAAGCAATAATATTAAAGGAAACTAAAACAAATGTTGAATTGAAAAAAAGTCAAAAGTACAAAAATCCACTCCAAGAGAGCATATTTACAGTCTTGCTAATCTCTTAGTAACCACTACCTCGTAATTCCTTACAAGTATTTGTAGCAACATATGCACATACGAATACAAAATTTTGTGGCATTTTTTCAGCACCTCTCTGCCATAAGGTTGTTTAATCTATTGAGGAATGTGGTCCAACTTTATCCAAATAACTCATTCCCAGTTATTACAATATCCCCTCTAGCCCACCACCAAAAAAATAAAAAGGCGAAAACTACTAAGAAGATCACTCATTTTAATCCTACATAAATGAAGTTCATATAAATAGAATTCTTTTCCATATCCAATGAGTCTAATTTCATAAAGACCAATAGAACTAAGAACTTAATAGAGATCCTTGATAAGTACAAAATTACCCTCCTAATAAAAGGCACCACACTAACAAACTGCCATAGCAAAGCAAAAGTACCACAACAAAATACTTTTTATATCTTGACATAAGTTATCATATCATAGCAACTTTTATGTAACTCATATTCATAAATCACTGACTAGCAATAATTTGCTATAAAAATATCAAAAGTTGGAACTGAACCTTATTAATAAGGACTCTAGCTGCGTAAAGTATCACAAACTTAGGCATCACAAATATAATTCATTACTAGCTTCATATGTATATCATCTAATCATTCAGGTAGTAGTTACAGACAACATAGCATGCAGTAATAGATAGTCAAGATTTATTTAGAAAAGATATACAAACCACAAATTAGTAGATCTTAAAATTGTCTATCTCATTGTTCTCCCCAGATACATCTTCGGAGGCAACAATAACAATATCTCAACTACTTGGGTTCAGTTCCCTTAATCAAAAGAAAATAGCCCAATTATTTAGATGATTTAATGACAGTTTGTTTTTATGAAAATGAAGGGCAATAACAAGCAGAATATATAGTGTATATATATCACCAAAATAATTTGATTAAAATGTTACAAGATTTTTACCAACAATGAATTTTACACAAAAAAAGTGAACATGTTAGACTGATTCAAACATAGTTGAAAGCAAGGTTCAAAAACTGACCGCACGGCTGGTATGAGCCAGTTTTTACAAATCTAAGCCATGGCTAGTACATGAAAGTAACATTTTGCTTGGTCTAACTCAAAATAGTGTTTATTGGCTGAAACACTTATTGTGTTAGACAATCTGACCAATACATTGAATCTTTGGAGGAAAGCCTAGCGCTTGACACTTAGTTTGACAAGCTGTCCTCTGTCCCTTGTAGCTTCTCAGCTCTCTCTCTCTCTCTCTCTCTCATATCTTCTCCTCCACTCCATCTCCTTCACCTCAGCCACAGCAACCTTCTTTGCTTCCACTTCAGCCTTTGCATGTGGTCCTATACAACCGCTGCCTCGCTCTCCTCAGACTGTTGCATCAACATTTACCTTCTCCTCTGCCTCATCCTCCAACATGGCTGCCGCCTCTTCCTCTATCAGTGTCTCCTTTTCCTCCTCCTCCTGTGCCTCCCCACCAACCTCCTCTAGTTGAATTCATACTAGCTGGCATGGGGATGTAACAACACATGCATGCACAACCACACTAGCAGTATACCGGTCTACCCAAGAATCATTATTGGTACAAGTTTGAAATTTCAAACCTTGGTCAAAGGTAGTTCAAGAAACATTTACTTTTCCTATGACACACACTAACAACAACTACTTTAAATCATGCAACAGTAAGTTCCTTATATAGCAACCCCATGACTGCTAGACATAAGATAAATAAATTAAAACATACAAATTCATTGAATATACATTGTATCCCCTCATAATCTTACTTCAAGGCTATCAACATAAACTTCTTTTCTTGGTTGAATATTTAAATTTTTAGCTGCTACACACAACATTCCAAATTCAAGGTATACTAAAACCAACAGCTAATACATAGGTATATTATGTGAAGATCACATTTGAAAAAGCTATATATTACTAATTAAGATCTGTTTTTGCTTTCTTCATTACATGCAGGAAAAAGATATTAAAATATAAAGGAGCCAACCATTCCTAGCCTCATTGACAATTCGCTGTGCTTCCTGCTCTGCAGCCAATAATTGTTGAATTCCACTCTGACGCCTGCTGGAATCCATCTTCTAGTACCTATCAAAAGAATAGATCGAGGACCAACTTGTTAAATATTTCACAGAAATTATTATGACAACGAGCAGATTAAGGGAAAATAGTACAAGGTTGGTTAAGATAAAGCCAGATAGATGAAATTCTGCCAAAAAATATTTAAAACATCTGACAGTCAATAATACATTAAGAAACTAATATTTCAATATATGTTTGACAATTCTGCAAAGTGGGGTCACAATGAAAGCTTTCAGTCTGTGTTTTACAAAGTTACTTTACTCTAGGAAGAACCAAAGGCAAAAGATGGTTTCCAGGATTCAAAACGCATGATGAGTAACTCAAGAAACATCCTAAGCAAAGTACCACAATCATGCAGAAAAAATATTTAAAAAAAAACTATAACTAAAGCTGGATTGGACTCAATTATTCTGATTCAAAGATTTACATCGAAAGTAAATCACAAATCAAAGCTGAAGTATGAGATGTAGGTATCAGCATGAGGTTGTGCTCCCGCATACACCATAAAGTTGAGATGAGAGAAACAAAATAAGGAACTAGGATAAAGAGGTCGCAAGGTTCAAGTGCAGATTCTTAAGAACACAGGTGATATAAACTAACATATCTAAGGTAATCATCATTAATGTCATCTCACCATGTAACAGTCCAACCCCAAAGAGTACAAAAATTGAAAATTTTCCATTCAAGCCTTGCAAATTGATTGCCTGATTTCAGTTTGCAACTACCAAAATATAACAGAAGATGGAAGAAAATGCATCATCAAGTACTATGAAAACCATATCTTCTTTTCATATTTGACGTAAGAACCATGGAACGCTCATGCTGATCAATACCCAAGACCTTAATCATGTAGGGAGTGATCACATCCTAACCATACACCCAAGTGGACGACCATGCACGCTTAATACACCATTTGAGAATGCAAAGAAGGCAGTGCGACAGAATCCCCGCTACTTAGATGATCACACATCACTTGCTTGAGGACTCATGCAATAAATGCAACTCAAGCGGAGGAGAAAAACGTGGAAAGAGCACAAACTCGTGTGAGGAGATGTCATCCCAGACAAAAACAATCAGAACCCTTTTGCAAGAACACTGTGCCATCTGAGGATGCATGAGAACAAACTTGACAAGCACATTCGGTCTCTCAGAGTAGAAGCATAGCAGAGATCGAGTCCCAAGACAAAGATGGTGTTAGAAAATATTAATGTGTGAGGAGAGATTGAAAAAGAGGATCAAGAGAATAGTTTCACATTGGTAAATATCGAGAGAGTAGGATGATATATATCCGAGCTTAGCCCACACTCTATAAGCTTAAGCTTCTGGATTAATTGGTGTCTGACTGAATATATGTTAATCCTGACCAATCAGCATGAGCTTGGTAACTAAAGTTAAGCTTGCGGTGCGAACAAAGTTGGTCACACCACCTACCCTTACAATTAAGATTAAGATCCTTACGATTAAGATTAAGGGGGAGACAATTAAGCTACACATGAATAGGGGGATATGATATATATCCGAGTCTAACCCGCAATCTATAAGCTTAAGCTTTTGGATTGAATTAGTGTCTGACTCAATATATGTTAATTCTGACCAGTTTAACTCACTCATCACTGCAAAATTTCTAACAGATGGTTAACCCCTTCCACCAGGCACCGAAAACCACAACAATCCCCCAACCAAATGAGTTCCATGACAGATCCAATAACAAGAACAGAGTAAAGCCCTAGACTGAATTAAGTGAGCCTCAAGTAACAAAAACACTGGGGCTCAGATCGCAGATCCGTCACGGCCGCAATTCCTTGCAGAAAACAGTGAGGAAGAAGAAAAAGACTACAGAACATAGCAGCAAGATCTCTAAACCATTAAGAGAAGGAAAATAGTGGATCGGAGAAAGATGCACCTCCTGGGGCGAAGAGGAAGATGGGGGAGAGGGCGAGATTGTTGGCTTCCACGAACCCGATGACACAGGAGACGTGCCCTGATGAATGCTGTCATCATACCCTCGCTAACATTGTCATCGAAGACAGATGGCCAGGGGTGTTTCCGAAATTATAATGATGTCTTCGGGCCTTTAAAGTCTTTTCATCTCATCAAAAGAGAGAATAAATATATTAAATAAAAACATATATATTTACAGAGAGTTCATGTAATTTACATTTATTAATTCTTAATAAATATTTATTTTCTAATTTTATGTAATTACGTTTTAGTACATGGTTGTATCCTTGGAATTGGGTAGTCAACCATGTCACCTACCATCAACTTGTCATGAGAGAGAGAGGAGACGTCTCACGTGAATCTCACGTGCTCGAGAGGGCAGTAAGTACTTCCGGACAGCCTACGTGTCAACGAACGAGTCACTGCCCAAAGAGTTTCGTTAATATTCCCATCCCATACCCGTTTGGTTACCCGGTAGATGACACCCTAGATACACCGACATAACCAGCTTTCTGGCTCAGGTATTCTGCGGGTGCGCGAATTGAGAGAGCAATCAAGCGGCGTTTTAATTTCCCAATATGCCCATCTTTACGCCGTTGAGATTAACCCCTCTCCGCCTCGCCCTGGCTTATTTTTCTCTGTGTTTGTTCCCTCGGCGGCCGCTGTAACTGTCACGGCCTTTCCACCACCGCCCTTCTCGCCTTCTTTCGCTGGTAGAAAGATCAGTTTCCGTCACCTTTCGGGCGACCGTTGGGCGTCCCGCTCCATGGCGGCTGCGGAGGACCCACCGCACGGCGATCTCGAGCCGAGCCTTCGCCACCGTCTCCCCCTCCCGAGATGGGGAGATCGGAAGGCGACCCGCCGTGCTGCCGTCGACCGAAACGGTGGCGACCGGACCACCGCCGCGGGGCGTCTCGGTTGTCGGGAGGCCCCTCCGGCTGAGGGCGGCGGCGAGGACGGGGGTTTGGAGGAGTTGAGGGCGAAGCTTATGGGCCACCTCCGGGAGGCGGTCGACCGGATGAACACTGCGGCGCCGGATGCTGTGATGGGGGCCGCTCAGGAGGTCGCAAGGCCGTGGAACCTAAGGGCGAGGCGGACCCCGAATGGGAACGGCCACGGGGGATGCGCGAGAGCGGGGGCTCCTACCGTGGCGGAACCGGCGGCTGCGGACGAGCAGGAGAAGAAGAGGAACATCGGGTTGACGGTGTCGCTGACGGCGGAGGAGATCGAGGAGGACATCTACGCGGTGACGGGATCGCGGCCTCGCCGGCGGCCAAAGAAGCGGCCTAAGGTCGTACAGCGCCTGCTCGACGTAAGCATCCTTTGTTTTCTAATCACCCTAAATTATATTATCTTGCTGGTCAATGTTATCTGGGAACTGCATTTCCACTACAACTCCGGTAGCGTTTGTATAGTTACCATTCTGCCACCTTCAAATTAGTCTTTTCTTTTGTATATTGGCATCAATCTTGCATGTCTTAAATCAAGACAACTCAATAGGTCGAGCTGGAGGATGTGCGTCTCTCATAGAATCACATTTTACGTCTTTTCTAATGGACTTTATGTTAAAGTCTTTTGGACATTCTATTAGATTTGGTTTTTTGAGGGGGGATGAGCAATCCAATATGCATAACATATTATATTCTTATGATTATAAAATACTATATAATAAAAGTGGTTAGTGCCAATGTTATTTTGACTTAATAGGAAGAATCTAAGGATGCTAAATGGTTGAGCATGAGAAAGTATGCTGAACATACATCACCAAATCAGTCATTTCTAATCTACCCACAGCCTCTTCATATATATATTTGAAAGGACAGGAGGGAGAATACTGAGGGAAGAGAGGAGGGACAATAAAAATAGTGGGAGAAGTGGTAATGTATGGAGATAATATAAAATTCGGGATTTGGAGAGAGATTAGAGAGTTTTGATTTATGGATAGTTGAAACTACATAAAAAGGTTAGGTTTGAAGCTTGGATCAATTTTTGGACCAAGTTAGTAATAGGATCGATTGGTTTTCAAGAAGTATTGCGATCCTTATTAATCTGTAATTTGCCCATATGAATAGGCTACCTTAGTTTCAAAACTTTGGTCAGTCTCTCAGGCTCTTCCTGATCAGAACTGTTGGGGGCCTCAAAATACGATGAGAATGCTTGTGGGTCCAGAATTATAATCTCCTGATGGTGTATGAATCACCTATGTTCGCTTCAACATACTTAATTTTTGGAGCGTTGGCATTCGCTTGCACTGCGTTATTGATAGGCCACTTCAGATAGGTACTTCGGTCGAAAATCATTGTTAAGGAGCCTTCTCATACTTGTGCTAAGGTTGATAATAGCAAATGCAACGGAAGGATTTTGATAAATTGATTAATACTTGGCCACGGAGAAAGATGCATCAACAGAGTTGTAATCAAAATCTTCATAGTAGGAGCATGGGGGATATGATAGGAGTGCGTAACAGATGTCCATGGAAATGCAGAAGGTAGTTGCAAAGTTGTGGTAGAGCATCAAAAGGATCTTAAAGGATGCACCAACTATATTATCAAATTGATAGTGCGAGTCATTTTGTATTTTCTATCTTTGCTCGAGTGAAGAAAGTAATTTCTGAAATAATTGAAGGAGAGATGTGAAAGAGTAATGAAGAGAATATTGTTTCCAATGAATTCCATAAATGAATCAATTTGTCGATTCAAAATCATCAGACTGTGAAGGTTTGAAGCTAAATAAATCCATGCTGATCTAAATCACTATGGGAAGGCACATTTTTTCATATGAAGCAACGAATTTTTAGTATAAAAGTCGAGATAGATCCTTAGCTAAAATAATGAAACCAATTGCTACCTCCTTATAAGATATATATGGTAATGTAACCAATTAAAATATAGATATATCATGCATACTAATCTATACAGATCCACCAGTGGTAATCATGAAGCATATTGGCAATTGAATGGCCAATAAAAACAGAAAGAAGCACAACTATTGATTAACAAACTAATTTTTTCAGTTGCAGAAGAAAAATAATGAAAAACTTCCAGTGTGTGCTATAATAATGGAAATTATAAATCAATGGAAGAAGCTGAGTTCAAATATACAAAATATTAACCCAAAAAATATTTTATAATACACTAACAGAGTATTCAGGCATATAGGTTTCTACTGGTATGTGGGTCAAAGCTCATATAGTTTGTGCATTCCTACGGTTCCATATATTTCATGATTGAATATGTCTACAGTTTCATATTTCATTAATCTCCTCAAAGAATGCTCTTTATGCTGAAGTTTGACTAGTTTTTCTTACATCAGATAACTTTTATCAAGATAAAATTAAAACGTTAAAAGACTCTATGTTCAGTTGTCAAATAAAAAACACTAGTACTAATGTTATTTGCTTTGAGAAGTTAGAGTTGAATAATCTTTTGATTTTCTCCATCAAGAATCATTAGATGGGCTCTATTTGTATATATCACAACATCCAAAGGCCAAAAGAACTGTTTCTTTAGGTACAAGACCTCGTGGCTTTTCTCCCCACCCCAACTCAAACTTGAAGACATGAAAAGAAAAGATTAAGAAGTCAGTACAGTGTTTAGGGAATACATTTTAGTAGACATCTCAGACATACTAAAAGATTAGGAAGTCCATATAGGGTCAAAAAGGAAAATATGTTTATATATATATATATATTGACAGTCGGGTTATTTTCTAACCCTTGACCGTCAACCCCCTTTCTTTTTCTTAGGATTTCTTTAGGAGAGGATGGGCAGCGAACGAAGTGAGCATTGTTGTTTTACTTTATCCAACTTTTTTTTGTCTTTCTGTTTTTGAAATGTGTGCGTGGAAAAAAGCATGCATCCCCATTAAAACTTCTGAACCCAGGCTTAGAGTAAGGGTTAGGGCGCGCTAAAACTGTAAACAAATAGATACCCCTGCTTTTTTATATAGCTATAATATGCAGAACTCACCTTCGAAATGCTTTAACAAACCTGACTAGACAGTAAAAGCTGACGAAGGAATTCCATAAATGCAGCTAGGAGTTAAGAATAAGTAGCTCAGTCTCCAGTTGTACAGGCAAATACGTATATTTGAAAATGTAGTGTATCGTAGTCAGGAAAGCCAAAGATACTCTGACATTCAATACCCGCCTTCTGGGGTTTTAATGGCAGTTTCCTGTTGAAAGATTTCACCAGAGAATTGTTATATATATATATATATATATATATATATATATATATATATATATATAGAGAGAGAGAGAGAGAGAGAGAGAGAGAGAGAGAGAGAGAGAGAGTTGGCATCATTTTCTAGGATCTTGATTCTTTTTAATATCAGGAATTTGATAATAATATGTTTTTATCTCGATGTTGGATAATAACATGTTGTCTTTCTATTGGAATTTTGGTATATGCAGCATAGAATACATTAGAGATGTCAGGGTATTTACAGAGTGTAAAAGTAATCAGTAAACCAACTTTTGATACGAATTAACTGATCCTATTAAAAAATTGGGATGCTAACAAATTAGAATGTGCATATCTGTATCCTGTATAAATTAGAATAGATATATTTTGATGAACGAAACAAGATCTATATGAATGAACATAAGAGAACAAATTGCCTCGTCTTTGTTTACTAATCGATGATTGGGTTTTTGTTTGCATACTGTGCATAGTCTCTCTTCCCGGGGTTGTGGCTATCTGAGATCACGGTGGAGTCTTACAAGGTCGAAGATGACTGAACCTGTGCTCCCTCAGTCTCTTGGCTGTGGCAAGCCCTACCTTCCCCCGACTCTCCTACTGTTTCTGAGGTCTGATGCCAAAGTGACGGTTGGTTTGGTGAAAGCTTGTTTGGTTTATGAGATGTATATTGCTTTACAAGGAAAAGCCTCATGTAAATAGTCCTTATCTGCTTGTTAGGGAGACAATAGCACAAGAAACTTACCTTCACAGTTTATGAAGGAGGCTGCTAGGTTCTGTGAGGTGTGTGGTAGTTAACTAGCCATGTACAGGAAAGGAGACTGTAGGAGCAATTTCGGTTTTTTGTTCAAACATTATAAGTAGTAATGCTATGTATAC